>JAADXY010000893.1:0-12515 GCA_023338065.1 Phytopythium montanum
CAAATGCACAGTAAACATTAGGACAAAATTGCGAATAAAATTGTCGACCGCGAAGGTGTCGACGCTACCGTGAAACCTCTCTGAGTGGCTGTGTTTGAGTGCATGAACCTCCATGACGGCGTAAGCTATCACTACCAACGCGCCACCGATGTTATCACAAGATACAGAGGTGTGTGATGATGTGAGATCCATTGAATATATCGTCCGCCCGCAGCTTACGTTTTTGGAGTCGTATCCCAAATCGGCCCTTTTCATTGCAGTTGACAACCGGCTTCAATCTTAATTGCGATACTTGGTAAAAATGAAACATTTTCACTACATAATCACAATTAATTATAATTTGATTTTGCAAAGGTGTTGTAATTTCCCAGTTTGCCAATCCTGCATTTCAAAAATATAAAAACGTACATGCACCGTGCCAAGTGATATTTGCGCATTGCAGAGGGATCTCACCTCTTTAGCCCAGATTTTGGATGATATAACGTGTTGAAATTGTCTGTCAATATAAATTTCAAGTATAAATTGGCTCTAAACAAGCTGCAGCATGTTACATGATGGTTAACATCACCAGGTTACACTCCGCGAATGCGCCGATTTTTTTCGTAAAATTTCCGCCAATCGAGACGATTGAACCGGCTATCGCTACTATTGGTTAAAAAGGGGCATTCAAACTTGTCCGATTGGCTAAAATATGATTCAATGTCAGCGTAGTTATTGCCCACACTGGACACCCTTTGATTGCAACATGAGCGAGTACGACGAGGACCTTATCCTGGGCAGCGGCGGCGGTGGCGGCAGCGGTAGTGCTAGAGGCGTGGTAACACACGATCACCACCTAGCGCCGGCGAACGACTCAGGTGAGCACGAGCCCGGCAGCTTCTTCAGCGCGCGAGTCGGCTCTCCGCCTCTCCTCTCGGGTTCGGTGCAGCTGGAGCGCGCGCGGTTCCTGGCGCGCGCGCAGGCGGCCGAGCAGCGCATGCAGGCGGCGGAACAGGAGGTGGCGCAGCGCATCCAGTCCATGCGGCGCATCCTGGAGCTCAAGGACCCGGCGGAGCAGCTCGCCGAGTACGTGGCGCTGAGCCTGGAGGCGCGCCGAGAGGCGGACGCGGACGTCGTCTCGGAGCTGCTCGAGTGCGCGCGGCGCCTGTCGGACGCGCAGGACCGCGAGGTAGCGCTCCTCGGCGCCTTCTTCTTCCTGTGCAACCCGCCGCAGCCCAAGAACCGCGGCATCGCGCCGCTGCTGCCAATTGTGGCGGCCATGATGGAGGCGTCCAGCGGCATGGACCACTCGCCGTTCTAGCCTTCGTCGGTCTCTATCTCTGTACTGTACTTCAAGTAAAGCAGCCCTGCCTGCCTGCCTCCCGCACCGCCAGCTCGCTAGCTCGCCCACTCGAAGAAGTTGCATTGGCTGCCTTGTTGGTTCGGACACTTGTAAAACGTGCGGCCCTGGTTGGCTCCGTTCCGACAGGTCAGCAGGATGCCAGGCAGTCCGCACTCGCACTGCGGCGTCTCCTGGTCGCCAGCGCCGGGTCTGGCCGCCGCCGGCGTCGTCGTCGAGGTGGCTCTCCTCCTGGACTGCTGGCCCTCGTGCTCGTCCTTCCACACGAAGAAGCCGCAGCTGTCGATCGCCGGCAGCGCGCACGTGTAGAACTGACGGTTCTGGTTCTCGCCTGGCTTCCTCGTCGTCCGGAGAGCGCAGGGAAGGCTGTGACCAGAACACTGTGGCTCTGGGCCAGACGACGGAGCTGCTGTGGAGGAAGAGGATGGCGCTGGACGTGTCGTTCCGCTTTCCGCGTCCTCCTTCCACAAGAAGAAGCCGCAGCTGCCCTCGGTCTGGCCCCGCCGACACGAGAAGAACTGACGGCCCTTGTTCGGGCCTTCCTTCCGCACGGTGCGCTCCACGCACGGCTCGTCATGGCCACTGCACTTGATCGAGACGTCGGACGCAGCTGTCGACGCGCCGCCCGCGTCCGCCCACGCGAAGAAGTTGCACTGCTCGCTCTGCGGCAGCGGACACACGAAGAAATTCCGGCCTTTGTTCGGGCCTTCGCGACTGACCTCCCGCTCGACGCACGGCAGTCCGTGCTCGTCGCATCGCGGGGCTTCAGCACTGCCAGCGCCTACAGTTGGAGGTTGTCGATCCCTCACACCACTCTGTTGGTTCGGCCGTGGTGTTGGAGGCTGGGTTTGTCCTCGCAACTCGCTGATCGGTCGTGCTGGCTCATTCCGACTCGCACCCGAGCGGTCCGCGTCGCCACTTGGTGGAGGTCGTCGCGGCCCAGACGGTTCATCGCTCACCGGGTGATTGAACGTCTCGGAGAAGGTTTGGTCCAGCACTCCAGCCCCGCGAGCCACCGCCATGAAGATCTCCCGCATCTGCAAGGGTCAAAGAGCAGCGTGAGGGTCAGGCACCGTCATGATCCGACGAGTTGTGGACAACAGCGCAAGTCACCTGCGCCATGCAGGTCTCGGTCACGTGCTTGACATCTTTCTGGCCGAGCGCGATCGCTTTGCAGTCGTTCTCCATCTGACAGACACAAATTTCAGTTCGAGGCGAGGGCTCACTCAATCGACTGGCGCAACGGACAAGCCACAACACGTACCGCAGCGCGGAGAGCAGGCTTGGCCAGCTCAAGCCCCATGTTCTCGTACGACAGCACGAGCGCCAGCCCCAGCGTGGTCGGCTTGAACTGCGTGTCGTTGTTGACCTTGACGGCGTACTCGCGCTTCAAGATTGTCTTGATATGCTCGGCGATGGTCGCGTCCGTACCGATGCCGTTCGAGTCCATTTTGGCGATCAAGTCGGCCTCAGTGAGCAGGGGCGGCGGCGAGGTCTCGCCCGTCACCATCAGCAGCGTCGTCGGCTCGAACGTGTCCCCCTGCTGGTACACGGGGATCGCTGACGCGCTCCACTTCTCGAACTTGTAGATGTCCAGGTAGTTGCGCTCCTCCACCATCAACCCGGATGCCGTGAACTTCTCAAAGCCCATCCGCATCTGGACGTTCGTCTGGCTGCCCCTGGCGTCCTTGCTGCAGCACGCCAAGAAGTGCAGAGCGACCAGCTCGTACACCTTCTTCTCAACAGGATCGTTCAGCGAGCCCAGCGCTGTGGACTTGGTCGGGTGGATCGGCGGATGCGCTTGATCGTCGCCTCCTCCTGCTCGCGGGTGCTCGTACTTGCCGCCCTGGAGCAGCTGGTCGGAGACGTAGGAGCCCCACAGGTCGTGGCTCTCGTGCATGCAAACCAGCGCCATGAGGTCCGTCCCCTCCTTGAACTTGTTGGTCTCCGTGCGAGGGTAGCTGATGAAGCCCTTGTTGTACAGACTCTCGGCCGCCTTCATCGTCTGCTCGGACGACACGCGCAGCCACCGCGACGCGCGCTTCTGCAGCTCGACGGTCGTCAGCGGCAGCGGCTTCCGCTTGGACGCCGGGCGTCTGTCGATCGCCTCGACTTCGGCCACTTGGTGCTCCACTAGACTCTCGTAGATGCACAGACACGCCAGGCGGTCGAAGACGCGGTCGCGCGACCACTTGAACGTCGTGACTGGCGCGTCCGGCTGGTCGGTCTGCTGGTGCGTCACGCTGATGTGGAAGAAGGCCTCCTTCTCGAACGTCTGGATCTTCAGGTACCGCTCGACTACGAAGCCGAGCGTCGGGAACTGGCACGGGCCGTAGCTGATGACGCCCTTGTCCTTGGTCAGCCCCGGGAAGCGACGCTGGATGCGCATGGTCTGAAACCGCGTGAAGGCCGCGCCGATGCGCAGATCGATCTCCGAGCGCGCGTCGCACGCCAGCGACAGCTTCTCGTCCGGTGCCACTAGGTGCTGCACTGCGTGCACGATGTCGCGTGGGATGAGCGCCGAGAAGCGGGCTCGGAACACGCGTAGCCGCCGGTTCACGCGCTCGCAGACGCCCTTGACCTCGTAGGCGATGTTCTCTCCTTCGCGGTCGCAGTCGAGCCACAGCACGAGCCACTGCGGGGCACGGGCAAGTTAGCAACACAGTCTGCTTGACCTGATTGACCGCCAATTGAGGCATCGTACCTGGCTGCCGCGCGCTTCGGCCACCAGCGTCTTCTCGATCTGCTTCTGGGTCTCGTCCGGCCGCACCTTCTTGGCCACTGGCGCGCTGAAGAGCTCCACCGGGTCGCACGAGTACCAGCTCCTGCGGCAGCAATGCAGGTGCATAGTGAGTTGCAGTGCCGTGTCTGTCGACGCCGCGCAAGCTCTCGTCCTACCGGTAGCTCGGCTCAAAGTCGAGCTCCATGAGGTGGCCCGTGACGGACGTGACGGCCATCTGCACGCGCTGGCCCTGGATCTCGTACGGGAACTCGAACACGGCGTTGTACTTGGAGAAGCCGGCGCGCTGCAACTCCCGACCAAGCGGCGTCAGTATCTCTTGCCGCCTCGTGCGCAGAGCTTAGAGACCAGAGGCAACGCACAGCCACGCACCCGCTGCGAGCGGCCGGACGACAGGATGTTGGCGATCTCCTTGGCTACCGACGGCTTCTCGGCCACGTTGAGCACCTTCATGTGCCTGCCATCCACGCGTCTTCGCGGGAAAAGCGCATGTGCCAATTTGTCGAGCGCGCCAAAATGGACTGGGCTGTTAGACGGCTGTGATTGGCTGATAAGCATCATGGACGCTATTTCAGCCAATCGTATGTTGGAGTGGCGAGCGCCTCAAGACCGGAAGCGGTTGCAGCACTTGCGCCGAGATGGCGCACGGGTTCCTCAATGTGCTCAAGCCGGCGGGCGTCACGTCGCACCACTGCGTCGTCAAGGTGCGCAAGCTGCTCAAGACGCGGCGGGTGGGACACGCGGGCACGCTCGACCCGATGGCCACGGGCGTGCTCACCATGGCGCTCGGCGACGCGACCAGGTTCCTGCAGGTGCGCTCTCGCCATTGTCTGGCTGTGTGCTTGCTCGTGTACTGCGCTGACTGTTCGTGGGTCAATCGCTGCCGCAGTACCTGGCCACGGGAAAGGAGTACGCCGGCGCTATCCGCTTCGGCGTCACGACTGACTCGGACGACGTCACAGGGTGAGTCATGATTGTATCTGTCGATGCAAGTGCAGCCAGCCAACTCGTCTCTCGTTCATGGTGTTGCCAGCAAAGTCCTGTCGGATCGGCCGGCGCCGTGGCTGGCCAAGGAGGTCGTGGATGCTGCGCTACAGAGGTGCGTGCTGCTGTCCGCATTGGATTTGCCGCGGGCGTGCTGACGACGGGGCCGCTGCGCCAGGTTCGTTGGCGACATCGACCAGGTTCCTCCACGGGTGAGCGCCATCCGCAAGAACGGCGTGCGCATGTACGAGCTGGCCCGCATGAACCCGGTACGAAGCGTTGTCTGGTTACCAGCGTATTGAATTCGACATCCGAGTTTTGCCGCTGACCGTGAAAGCTCGCGTGCGCGCAGGAGATCGCCGTCGCGGCAAGACGTGTCCGCATTGAGAAGATCGACTTGCTCGACTTCGCTCCAGGCCCGTTCCCCCAGGTACGTCGTCGCTGCAAAGTGGTTATGAGTTCCCGATGGCTCACAGACTGTCGTTGACGGCCTTCAGGCGAGGATTCACGTCGAATGCGGCAGCGGGACGTACATCCGGTCGATCGCCCGCGAGTGCGGCGAAGCACTCGTCATCCCTCCGCACCACGTAGACAGCACGTGCCAGCTGCTGAACTCCAAGGGAGAGCTCTGCATCGGGGGAACGCTGGCTGCGCTCGAGCGGACGCGGAACGGTGTCTTCTCGCTGCCCGACAGCGTCAGCCTCGAGCACCTCGAGCGACTGGCTCAGGCGGGACAGACCCCGCTCCAGTCGATCGAGTCGGCGCTGCTCCACCTCCCGTTCGTCTCGCTGCCCTCAAAGTCTGCGCATCGCTGGGAGATCGGAGGGATCGTGTGCGTCTCTGTCGACGATCCAGTGACGGAGGCGCACGCCGCAGTCTCGCTGCAAGACGGCAGCCCTGTCCGCGTGTACGAAAGAGAAGCAGGCAGCAGACGCTTCCGAGGCGTCTCCCGCGTGGAAACGCAGCCCGCGGGCGACCACTTCGTTCTGCGCAAGCGCACCTTTGTATGAGTCGGCAGCGCACTGCTGCTCTCGCTCCAAACAAACTGCCTGCCGCATCGCACCGCGGGAATAGAGCAACCTCAACCTCAATCTCTACTCGAAGTGGACGTCCGGGTGCCGCGGTGGCTGCGATGCCTGCATGAGGTTTTGCAGCCCGGCCGCCATGACCGCCGCGAACATGTCCATGTCGATCGGAGCGCCGCCGCCAGGCTGCGACCGTCTATCCGGCTGCTGCTGGGACGCCTCGTACGCGTACGCAGCCGCGCCGGTGGGCTGCACCATCGTCTTTGCCTCGTCAAAGTCCGCCATGGACAGCGGCCGCATCTTGGGGACCGGAGCGCTCTCGGCGATCTCTCTGTCCAGCTTGGACGCCGCGATGGCAGCCTCACGAACCCGCTCAATGTGCTCGCGCAGGGGGATCATGAGCGCCGCGCGACACAGCTCCTTGAGGTCGCTGCCGCTGTAGAAGCCCGTGTCATGACTGAGCTGGCGGAAGTCGAAGCCGCGCTCGACCGCCTCGCTCCGCAGGTGCAGCCGCAGGATCTTCTCGCGCTGCGCCTGGTTGGGCAGGCCGATCTCGAACGAGCGAGGCATGCGGCGCAGGAACGCCGGGTCGACGTCCTGCGGCCGGTTGGTGGCGCCGAGCACGATCACGCCGAACCCGTTGTCGCCCGAGGTCATGTCGTTGAACCCGTCCCAGAGCGCCAGGAACTCCTGCGGTCGTGGGGACGAGTCTAAGAGCGTCAGAGGTCGATACGAACACAGTTGGATGATGGAGGACAAGGTCAACGCACCGTCTTCATGGAGGAGAAGGTCGGGTCCGACACGCCGCCGCGCTTGCCCATGAACGAGTCGACCTCGTCGATGAAGATGATGCAGGGCGCGAGCTTGCGCGCGAGCGAGAAGGCGGCGCGCACGAGCTTCTGCGACTCGCCGAACCACTTGCTCATGATGGTGCTGATCTTGAGGTCGATGAAGAAGGCGCCCGACTCCCTCGCGATCGCCTTGGCCAGCATCGTCTTGCCCGTGCCCGGCTTGCCGTACAACAGGATGCCCTTGGGCACCGACAGCAGGTTGCCGCGCGCCGCGAAGAACTCGGGGCTCTTGAGCGGCAGCACCACCAGGTCGTAGATGTCGCGCTTCTGCCGCTCCAGCCCGCCGATGTCGCCGAACGACACGTCGATGTCCGCCGGATCCACGATGTCGCCCGCGATGATGTTCTCGAAGTAGTTGGTGTTGAACACGGGCCGCCCGGTGCGGCTCAGCCGCTTCTGCAGCTTGGACTGGCTGTTGGCGCCTTCCAGGTAGTCGTCCATCATGGGCTTGAGCGTCTGTATTGGCGACCACCGTCGATCCACACACACTCAGTACTTCACTTCCTCCCTCGCACTGCAGCAGCACCCAGTGACCGCACCTTGTACATGTACTTGGCCGACAGGAACATGCCGTAGAGGAAGATGCCGTCCAGCAGCATGCCCAGCACCTCGTCCTTGACAGACGGCGCGCGTGCGTCCCCGGAGGCCCGCGGCTTGGCCACCGCCGCGTCCGACGTGTCCGCCGTCGTGCCCTGCGGGTCCGCGCTCTTGCTGCCGCCCGCGCCCATCACTAACGGCCTCACGCGTGCCGTCGACTGGAGCTTCTCTTCGTGAGGAATGACGCCGACGTGCGAACTCGGTGGGTGGGTGACACCAATCACCGTTCTGGATTTTATCCAGGGTTGTTGGAGCATGCGATTTTTAACGACTTTAACGGATGAAAGCTCTGGATATTGACAAGGTGCACCACAGCACCACCAGCGTCAGCATGAGCACGCAGTCTGCGGCGCAGGCACGCCGAGTGAAGTACGAGACTGCTGGCAGATCGCTGTCGCTGTTGAGCAGATCGGAGAGCACGAGCGTCGGCATTCTCTGCAATGGAACGCTGCCGGCAAGACGCCAGTGTTCGAAGAGGCAAGGGCTCTCCCCGGCATGACGCTGAGCGAACTGAGCACGCGGCTGCGGGCCTCAGTCTGTGTTGGTGTGTGTGTGGAGGAAGTCTCTCGCTAGACATCCAGTCATGCTCGCTTATGCTATAAGGTTAGCGGTGGCGGCTCAATGGTGTCTGTGACGGACGCCTCGAGCGCATCGAAAGCGGACGGCGCGGGCAGACGCGCCAGCAAGAGGCCACACCACGCGTGGTTGTCCTCGAGCGCCGACGACGACAGGTAGACCGACGCCAGCTCCGCCTCCATGGCTGTTGCGGATGGCGGTGGTCGGTCGCACACTGGGCGGTGTGCTCGTGCGAGCTGACACAACAGCGGACGCGATGGCGCTGCACAGCGCGTCTCCGCCCACGTTGAGCGGCACAAGACGCAGTCAGTCGTAATGCGCGCATGTGTCCCTAGCGACTGCTCAGTGAAAGTAGCAGGTCCCGGCATCAGCCACGTTGCCGTGTTGCCGTCTTCTGTGGCGTTGCTTCCCTGACGTAGCGTAGCCAGGTCTTATTATCAGGTTGAAGCATGTAACCTTCCCTATCCCCAGGCGCACTGGTTGCCCTCCATGCCCATGCCGCCGTCCGCCGCAGCCACCGCACCGCTCCACACACCTCCGCAGCCGCCCTCAGTGCCTCCAGCGTATCCGCGATCCGCCGCATTCGCGTTCTGGGTCGCCCCCCATCTTGACACCTGTCGCTCCGGATGCGTGCGCGGTCCCGTCAATCGCTTTGTTCTCCGTCATGCCTCCGAGAACCTCCACCGTCCTCCGCGCTCGCTCATTTTTGGACTTCCTGCCAAGCCTCCAAGCCTCCAAGCCTCCAAGCCTTCAAGCCGCCAACCACCTGACCGCACGATATGATGACGACCTCCACTCGCTTCCAATTCGTCACGCTCCGCCCGCACCAACTCGCGTACGCAAATGCGGCCTCTGCCCCGCCGCTCCAGACAGCCTCCCGCCCAGCGGAGATGCTGGCCACGAGCTCTATGGCGTCCATCGCCGACCGGTTCGAACCTGGCGCCTCGCGTCGGATCCTCGACCGTCGCCAGTCGACTCCCAGCGCCAGGGCCGACCCGGCGACGGCGTCACCGACCGACCGCGAGACTCGGCGCAATACCAAGACCAAGATCGAAGTCAAGTCCCGCGTCATGGACTTCGAAACCAACCCGCGCCGGATGGCGGACCGCGCCGCAGCCCGCGAGCGCCGCGACAAACTTGACAAGCGCGACGGCCAGGCCGCACTGGGACTCGTCGGTCCGCGTCCCGGAGAAGCCGACGGCGCGCGTCGAAGTCAACCCCGCCGCCCGTCTAACCAGTCACGTGAGTACCAGCGCCGATCAGCGCGTCACCACGAGCCTCACGTCCTCCTCGAGCGCCACCACAAGCCCCGTCACGAGCCCCGCGATTAGCCCCACATCGTCCTCGAGCACGGCCTCTAGCCCCGTCCCTTGCCCCAACAACAGCGACAGCGCTCACTCGAGCGACACGCCGGTGCTTGTGGCTCGTCCAAGTGTCCAGTCACTGACGACTGCGGCCGTGGCGGAGAGCACGAAGGATGCCAAGTGGCGTGCCGAGGGCCGCGAGCGCCGCCAGCAAGCGACCGCGCGTCAACAGGACGGAGGAAAGCGCCAGTGGGTTCGGTCCGACGCGCACTGCGCGGGCGAGGCCTATCTCTCACGCTCGGCTGCTTCTGCTCTGGCGCTGAGGCAGTCGAGCAACGCCGCGGCCTCCGCTCCCGAGCCGGTGAAAGCCCGCAGCCGCGCCGAGCGCTGGACTGCCGAGGCTGCTGAGAACCGCGCGAAAGCTGACAAGGTTCGTAATGCGCGGCGCGCTAAGCCGATCCGGCCGCGACCGCTCGTTGACATCAAGTCTACGAAGCAGGCGCTCCGCAAGCGGATCCTACTTCGCTTCGAGTGCGCGGCCGTAAGCCACGCTCGTCTCTCTGTCTGTCGTACCCCACGCTCGCTGTAGTCTTGCAGCGCCCGTGACCAATAATGAAAGCAAGTCTCTTTCGCACACCAACCAGCTGCACGCGATCTCCTCGCTTCAACACGTTCCCGTCCTTGATCAGAGTGCTGTCAAGGTGCAGACTGTACCTCGAGCGACACCTTGGCTCCTTACAAAACGCAAGTGTTTTACCGCAACCGACCCGCGATGTCGCCATCACGACCGGCTGCTGCTGATGCATGCACCGCCAGCGCTACGCTCATGCCGCAGGCCGCCATTCTCTCGGCCATCGGCTACCTGCATCGCGTCGCGTGTGCGGTCCGTGCAGCTGCGGGTGGCGGCGTGCGTCGGGCCAGGCAGTGAGCTGGCGCCTTCCGCTCGGTTACGGCGCTGCTCTGCTGGTCGATGGCGCGGCGACTTCGTTCGCGCGGAGCAGCAGTCTGCTCGAGGCTGACACGGAGCCTGAACGGTCGCGCGAGGACGGTGCGATGTCCGTGGACAGCAAGCTGGGCAGCGGCGGCTGCGAGTGCCATGTGCCAAGACGGACCACCATTGCATGTTCGCGAACAAAGTCGGCGGCTTGTGCAACTGCAAGCTCTTCGTGCTCAGCATCGGCTGGAGCTCTGTCAGGCGAGTGCTACCGGAGACGGCTGTGACGGCCATCTCGACCGACTCGAGCCTGGCGCGTCTTCTTCCCGCAACCTCTGCTGGCGCGCGGTCGTCTGTATAGCCGACGAAGGCCACGCAGACTCCGCGACGCCGCCACTTGCCTCCAATGCGAGTCCGGCTGCGTTGTAAGTCGTCCGTCCAAGCCCGCGACCTCGCAAGGACAGAGAGAAGAGCGAGATCGTGCCGCGCTTCGTGACGTCCGAGAACAATCCGGACTGGCTGGCGCACTTCACCGCCTGGAGTGAGTGCTGTCGCAGCTGGACAAAAACCATATCAGCACGTCGATTGACGCGTTGGCAGTCGGCGATCCGCATCTCCGATGGTTCGGTGACAATCAGTAAGGCCAGCCATACCAACTGCTCGGGCGACCGTAGGAGCGTGAACGTGAAGAGAGAGAGAGAGAGAGAGAGAGGGAAAGAGTGATCCGACTGCAGCGTCGGCGCTTCGTCCAGAGGCTCGCCAACACCTGTGAACGGACCTAGTGAGCAGCCGTCGACGCCTGTGGTGGTTGCCCCACGTGTGAAGGTCCGACCGACGTGCACAGGGACGCAGGCACGGTGTGCCGAGGGTCTTGCCACAGCCAGGAACTGGCAATCGGCCACAAATAAGAAACCAAACGTCGGTGGCTTCGACAAACGAGCACCGCACAAGAAACGCCAACCTGCCGAGCTCGACGACGCCTTTGCGTCCGACTTGGACGCGGTCTAGGCGACCGACGAGCCGAGAGACCGCTCTTGGAGGCTCGCAGGTCGGTCGCGAGCGCGCTGGACCAGTCCGAGACGCCGTCGACGCGCTCTTGATGCTGTCGGACTGGTGGCCAAGTCGGCGGACCGCCTCACGACGTCTCTCGGCGCTGCAGTCTGGTTGATGCAGACCACAAAACGATACGAACACGGCATGCACGTCAGTCTCGCAGCCACGGCCGAGATCGTACGCGCGAGTACTCACCTCGAGGAGCTCGACGACGCCTTTGCGTCCGACCTGGGCGATTCTTGGCCGTCAGGAAGCGGTCAGTGGTCTTGTACGTCATTGAATCACTCGAACCGCTGCTGAGCCGCCCCGGAGTACGCTTGAACTAGGCTGTGTCTGGCGTGGACGCGGTCTGGGTGGGTCTTGGAGGATCTTCTCGCGTTGTGTGGCGCTGGAGGGAGGTGGGTACCGCTTGGGATAACCCTACTGCTGCTAGTCAGCCTACGTGGTTCGGCCAATGCCTCTTTTCATGCAAACTATGCTTAACAAACCGCTGCCTCGTGGCGGGTCGCTCGAGCCACTCGCGGGTGTCGTCGCCTCGACCCGCGAGCTTGGTTGCTATCCGGCTCGAGCTGCTCTCGGACTTCGTCGTCTCGATCCGAGAGCACGTGGCCGACCAGCCCGGGCTACGCACCAGACTTCAGTAGCGACGTCTCGCCGCCTCGGTCCGTGAGCTGGCCGGCCTTCACTTGACTGGTCCCGTCTTGGTCGCCTCGCCCTTGGACTGCTTGGTCCATGGTCCTCCCTCGCGGCGATGCTGCACGGCTCGAGTGGCGCTGCGCTCTTCTGCTCTTGCTACCCTAGCTACCACATACAGTCTAGCTACTCTAGCTACGAGCTCAAGCCGTGCCGCGCGCCGCTGGTTGCCCGCCTTTGTGGCGAGCGCCAAGCCCACGACGAGCTTCAAGCCTATCCTGGACGGTCTCGAGCCCGCGGACGAGCCCGAGTCGTCTCCAGGGCCACTCCCCAGCTGGATTTATCCCCGCGCTTGCCTCCAAGGATGCCTCCAAGGGGGGTGCGCAGGGCCAAGCGTGAGGAGGCCGGGGCGAGCTGTCTCGGCCGACCAGGTCCCCGCCTTGCGTCTCCCGGGGGAGCGCGCGGGAGTGACCGGCAGC
>JAADXY010000894.1:0-12513 GCA_023338065.1 Phytopythium montanum
AGCTTGACGCTAAGGTTGAGACTGCGGTCCGCGTTCTCCAAGAGCCTCGCGTTGTTCGTCTCCAGCTGCTCGAACAGCTTCTCCATGCTGGCGTAGCGCTTGTTGCTCTCGTTGAGCGTCGTCTCCAGCTGAACCACTCGCATCTCAGCAGCAGTCAGGTTGTCGTCGTCGTGGCGGACATGGTCTTCAAGCTGAGCGATGCGGACTTGAGCGGATGAGACCAGGGCCGCCTGCTGCAATGCGATGCCTCGGAACTGCTCCTTTTCCTTCGCGTCATCAGGCGTCTCAGGCTCCGCTGCAGACGCACAGCCAGGTCCAAGCGCGGCCACGATGAGCAGAGGCGAGCTGGCGGCGGTCGTATAGGCGTTGGTGGCGTCAAAGACGTCGTAGAGAGTCGTGGTGGTATCCATCTTGGTAGACGTTCGTGTTGATGGGTTGTCGTCGCAGTCTTGAGGGCACGCCAGAAGGGCGAGTCGGGCGTCGGCGCTGGGCTTTGGCCGTACGTAGGACTCGTGTTGAACTGGTCTAGTGAACGCAAGTGAGTTTGGTTCAGACGCGTTGGGGAGGGATGACGCGTTTTGAAAAAGACTGACAAGTGCTGTTTGAACTGGGGTGGACGACGTGCTGGCAGTGTTGAAGCAAGAGTTCCCTCTAAGAATGAAACCCCTGCTGAAGTCACCGCAAGGCCATGTAAATAAAATATCGGTGTAAATGGATATTATTAGTTTGTACAGTTTTTTGAATCTGACCATCACTCTGGTTGCCAACTATTGACCATCATTCCGAATTATAGAGCGCGCCACATTGATACTTGGAGCACTGTCTGGTGCTTTAGGTCCCTTTACAAACCACCCGCATCAGTGGTGGAGGCCCTCAGCGGGTCAGAGCGAGAAAGAGAAGGCCGCGGACCGTCGAGAAGCCGCCGGCCGCCGCGTCCTCCCGCCGCCGCTCTTCACTCCACGTCCTCCCACCGCCCGCCGTCCTCCTCCTCCCTCCAGACCGCCCTCCAGCCGCTCCCGCGCTGCGCATTCACGTATTCATATATCCATAGCCGCAGCGCTAGGCGTCCAGTCCGTCCGTCGGGGAGGAGTCAGTCATCCAGGCAACTGAGGCCGACATGAGCGCCGCGTGGCAGCCGCAGCCGGCGCTGCTGCAGGAGGTGGTGGCGCTGCTGCAGGCGTACATGGTGCCCAACAACGAGGTGCAGCGCGAGGCGTACGCGCGGCTGGAGCAGTTCCAGCAGAACCTCGAGTTCAACCTGTACCTGGCGCACCTGCTGTGCGCTCCGCAGGCCGACCCGCAGGTGCGCCAGCTCGCCGGCCTGCTGCTCAAGCGCAACGTCAAGGCCGGAGACGTGGGCGGTGCCAAGAGCGCGGCCGAGACCGAAGTGCTGGCCGTGCTGCGCGCCGAGACGCTGCGCGTGCTGGCCGACCCGCTGCCGGCCATCCGCAACGCCGCCGGCTCCATCGTGACCACCTTTGTGTCGCAGTACACCTTCCTGGACGAGTGGCCGGAGCTCATGCCGGCGCTGCTGGCGCTGCTCGAGTCCTCGGACGAGCGCGCGATCGCCGGGGCCTTCGGCGCGCTCGCCAAGCTGTGCGAGGACTCGGCCGCCAAGCTCGAGAACTCGCCCAGCCGGCCGCTCAACGCGCTCGTGCCCAAGCTGTTGCAGTACCTGCAGCACCCGAGTGCGGCCTTCCGGCGCGACGCACTCGACTGCCTCAACAACGTGCTGGTCTACATGCCGGTGGGGCTCGTCGTGCACATGGACAGCTTCCTCGCGGGCATCTCGCAGCTGACGCAGGACCCGTCGAACGACGTGCGCCGCCTTGTGTGCAAGAGTATCGTCATCCTGCTCGAGGTCGGCGTGCAGTACCTCGTGCCGCACATGGACAGCATCATCCAGTTCATCCTCCGCGCCAACCAGGACGCGGACGAGGGCGTGGCCATCGAGGCCTGCGAGTTCTGGGCCTCCTTCTGCGACCTGCGCGAGTTCGACGACGTCAAGGCCATGCTGCAGCCGTACCTGGGCCAGATCGTGCCGCTGCTCTTCCAGCGCATGGTCTACAGCGACGAGGACCTGGCCAACTTTGAGGCGGAGGAGCAGAGCATGAACGAGAGCGTCCCGGACCGACCGGAGGACATCAAGCCCGTCTTCCATCGTCGTGGAGGCGGTGAGCACCACCACCACCATGAAGACGAGGACGACGAGGACGAGGACGACGAAGACTATGACGACGACGACGACGACTCGATGCTCGAGTGGAACCTGCGCCGCTGCTCGGCCGCGAGCCTGGACAACCTGGCCAACGGGTACGGCAACGAGATCCTGCCGACGCTGCTGCCGCTGCTGCAGGCGCGGCTGTCGCTGGAGCAGCCGTGGCCGCTGGTGGAGAGCGGCATCCTGGCGCTCGGCGCCGTGGCCGACGGCTGCTACAACGGCATCACGCCGCACCTGCCGCAGCTGTTCCCGTTCCTGCTGGTCAAGCTGGACGACGCGGCGCCGCTGATCCGCAGCATCACGTGCTGGACGCTGAGCCGCTACGCGTCCTGGGTCGTCGAGCAGAGCGACCACGAGGCGCTGCTCAAGCCGCTGGTCGAGGGCATGCTGCGCCGCATCCTGGACCCGCACAAGAAGGTGCAGGAGGCCGCGTGCTCGGCCTTCTGCACGCTCGAGGAGGAGGCGCGCGAGGAGCTGGCGCCGTACCTGACCCCCATCCTGCAGAACCTCATGTTCGCGTTCGGCAAGTATCAGGCCAAGAATCTGTTGATCCTGTACGACGCGATCGGGACGCTGGCCGACTCGATCGGCGAGGCACTGAACAACCCGGCGCTCATCCAGATCCTCATGCCGCCGCTCATCGCCAAGTGGAACGCGCTGGACAACCACAGCCGCGAGATCCTGCCGCTGTTCGAGTGCCTGGCGCCCGTCGCTCAGGCGCTGGGCAACGGTTTCCAGGAGTTCGCCATGACGGTCTACGTGCGCTGCCAGGCCATCATCGAGGGCGAGCTGCTGGCGGACGCCATGCACGACCAGAGCCCGAGCGAGTTCGACGAGGGCGACCCGGAGCTCATCGTGTGCGCGCTGGACCTGATATCGGGCATGATCGAGGGGCTCGAGACCAACAGCGAGTCGCTGCTTGCCGGCTCCAACATCCTCAACCTCGTCATGGGCTGCGTGCGCCACGAGATGCTGGACGTGCGCCAGAGCGCCATGGGCGTCGTGGGCGACCTGGCCAAGCACGCGCCGCTGATCCTCCGCCCGGGGCTGGGCGAAATCCTGCCGGTGCTCATCGAGAACATCGACCCGGACCTGCCGACCGTGTGCAACAACGCGAGCTGGTCGGTCGGCGAGATCGCCATCCGCATCGGCGCGGAGATGGAGCCGTACGTGGGCAGCTGCCTGGTCCGCCTCGTGGCCATGATCAACCGCCCCAAGCTGCCGCGCAACCTGGTCGAGAACTGCGCCATCACGCTCGGCCGCCTGGGCTTTGTGTGCCCCAACGTGGTCGCGCCGCACCTGCAGGAGTTCGCCAAGCGCTGGTGCCGCGCGCTGGCGCACGTGCGAGCTCCTGAGGAGAAGGAGCACTGCTTCCTCGGGCTCTGCTACATGGTCAAGGTCAACCCGAACGGCATCGTGGCCGACTTCATGTACATGTGCGGCGCCATCGCCTCGCTCGAGGGCCAGGCCATCCAGAGCGCCGAGCTCAAGGACATGCTGTACCAGATCGTGCACGGCTTCAAGACGAGTCTGGGCGACAACTGGCCCAAGTACTTCGCCAGCTTCCCCGAGCCACTGCAGCAGTTCCTCACGGCGCGCTTCAACGTGTAACAGCGGTAGGCAGACGCCGTGTGGACGGTGCGGTGAGGTGAGAGGCGAGGCGAGGAGCGAAGCCAGCGACTTGCGATGGGCCAAGAGAATGAGCGAGAGTGAGAGGAAGAAGACGGGTGGCGGAGCGAGTGAAGATGCCGCCCACCCGCGAGTAGGTAGGAAGTAGCAGTAGCAGTAGTGATAGGCAAGCGAGTAGACGGTAGGCAACGAGTAGGACGGCAGTAGAACCCAGCGGACGGCGTAGGACGACACAGAGACACAGAGAAGGCAGACAAGAGAGAGCACGGCTTGCATTGACTCGGTCAGTCTCCGTCCGGTTGGTTCATTCACTCGCTGGCCATTTCGACGTCCCCCTGCCCTCCATCGCCGGCCGGCGCCTCAGCCGTGCGGGTCTCGTCGAACTTGAAGGCGTCGGCCAGGAACTCTCTCCAGACGCGCGGCGTGCTGCCGTCCTCCTTGGGCTCGCGCTTGATGGGCAGCGGCTGCTCGCCGCCGTCCGAGCCGTCCAGCAGGTCGAACAGCGTCGGGCTGAGCATCCTCGCGGCCGAGCGGAGCGTGTTGCTATGGCTGCTATTGCCTCCGCTTCTACTGCTGCTGCTCTTGGCGGTGATGTCGATGGGCGGCGGGCGTTGGCGCTGCGTCTCGGAGGAAGGAGGGCCAGCCAGCGACAGCGACGAGAAGGCGGCGCCTTCGATGGACGACACGTCGCCCAGCAGCTTCTCGTAGCGCGAGCGCACGTCCCTGGCGCTCTTGTTGGGCAGCGCGGCCGCGATCTTGGCCCACGAGTACGGCTTGTCGCTCGTCCAGCCGGCCAGTGCCGTCTCGAACACCTTGTCCTCCTGGAACGTCCACACTTTGCCCCTCCGCGCAGCCGGTCGCCGCTGCTGCTGACCTAGAACTGGTTGTGGGAACTCTCGTGCGGCCGACGCCTTGCGTGGCTTGAGCGCGGACTGGAGCGTGGTTCCGTCCATATAGAAGTCTGGTACCGCGTTCCCGGGGTCGTTTTGGCTGCAGTAGCCGCCCACGGGCGTCTCGACGTCGCTCAGGCCGTCGCTGAGGCTGTCGACGACCCAGTCGAAGGCGGACGAGCGCGCCGGCTGCCGCATGAGCCGCGCCAGGTACTGCTGGCCGTGCTGCCGAGCGTCGGCAACCGACCGCGAGCCGACGAAGGCCGCGATCTGAGCCCAAGCGGCGTCTCCAGAGGCGCCGAACGTCTCGAGCGCCTGGACGAAGCGCGCGTGCTCGTCCCTCCGCCACGGCGTCGGCCGGTCTCCCGAGGCGGCCGGCTTGGCTTGGCTTGGGTTCTGGAAGAGCGGTTCGAGCATACGGTCTCCAAAGTCACCGAGTAGCTGCGACTGCTGCTGTTGGAAGCTAAGGTCGCCAACGGATGGGGACGAGAGCTGTCGGCCTTCCATTGGGCTGGCGAGATCGATCGACTGGAATGGGTAGGGGGACCTGACTGACCTGGAGCGGCCGAGTCGCAGACTGGGAGCGGACGGCGCGGCTACGAGCGGGCAAGGGCCGCGCACGAGAGCCGAGCGACGACGGAAGCTATGGCGGTTCGTATGCCAATCAAGGAGTCGGCGTCCGCGGAGACCGAGAGGGCCGCGACCGCTTGACCGCCGTCACGCTGGACCCGCTCGATTGGTCCGCCCTACGGATTGATTGCAGTGTACCTATATCGTATTAGGAGGGGTATGATCTAAATCAGACACAATAATAGAGGAAATCAGTGAATCGAAGATTAGTTTCGATACATTATCTGGTATCGAAGGATGATACCAACGAGTCGCGTGAACAGACGCGTCTCTTCATGATCCAAGTCAGTGGACAGCAAAACAAAACTCCGTCCGACCGGCGCCACTACTCAGCGTGTTCGCCACTGACTCGCGTGCCTCAAGTGACGCGGCCACTTGAGCCAGCCGCGACCATCGCCTGTCCTCTTGGCCTGTCCTCTCGACCAGCGGACGGACGGACAGGAGCCTACGACAGCATCGCGAGCAGGCGCTGGCCGGCGTCGCGCAGCACCAAAGCACACGGGATGCCGTTGCGCGTCCACAGCGCGTGGCGGTCCTGCGCGGCGAAGCCCTCGCGCCTTGCGCGGTCCGCGCCGGGCACACAGCGCTGGTCGAACCGGCCGCCACACCGGTCGTCCATGTCTGCGATGACGACTCCCAGCGCACCTGCGAGCTGTGCGAAGTGCGTCTTGACCGCGAGAGGAACGCCACCGCCGCGAGTCATCAGCACCACGCGGTCCTTGACCTCAGCGGCGTTGCGTAGAGGTGACGACGCGTCCACCGGGTCCGCGCGCACGAGCTGAGCGGACACGCGGAAGCTGCGCGGGCTGAAGTGACCGGCCCACAGCTCCAGTTCGTCCAGACTGTCGTCACCAACGCCGTGCGTGCCGTTGGCGACCACGACCAGCGTCTGCTCCATGTCGGAGAGCACCACGAGCGGGTATCGACTGTCTGCTTGCCGCCCTCGCGTCAGAGCACTCGCGATCTCGTACAGCGGGTCGCCTCGACCACGCAGCGTTGGCGTGCCATCGTCTGTGCGGAGCAATGCAGGTACCAACTCGGTAGATGACGACAGTCGACGCGTGTCTCCCGTCTTGAGCGACGAGCGCAGCGACAGCGAGGACGAGGACGTCAACGGAGGAGGAGCGAGGTTCGGAGAGCCTGTGGCGACGCAGGAGCTCGACTGACTCCACTGTCCGGCGCCAAGCGCATTGCTCGCGGCCACTCGAAACCGGTACGCGGTCGCCGGCAGTAGCGCGCAGACTCGAGCGGATCGCCAGGGCACACTACCACTCACTCCAGCCACTCGCTCGTTCTCCACGTCCTCGGTGCTCACCGCCACGACGCGCTCGCCGTCGCGGACCGACTCCGGGTCTCCGTCGAGGTCTCCTGCGGCCAGTCGACACGTCGTGGTAACCGAGCGGTTCGTGGTGCTCAAGCGCTCGTCGACAAACGCGGTGGACGCGACCACGTATTGCTCGATGCGTCGACCACCGTCGTCACGAGGGTCGATCCACCGCAGCGTCACGCATGTCGGGTTGTCATTCGGCCGCGCGGTGACAACAGGGACGCCTCGCGGCCGTGACGGCGGCGCGCAGGGTCCAGTGCGGACGGACCTGGACGCCGGACTCTCTCCACCCAGGTCGTCACCGAGAACCAGCCGCACAGTGAACACGTACGAGGTCTCTGGCTCGAGCCCTCGCACCGCGAACTCGAGGTCGCGGCCGTCAAAGTCGTCGCCGAACAGCGTCGACCGCCTGCGGCTGCGTTTGAGCTGATCGTACGTCACGTTCACCGCGGTCGGCGCCGGGTTGTCTACGTCCACAGACCCGACAGCGTCTTCTGATGGAGTCGTGACCGCCGTCCACCGCACCTCGTATCCGTGGCCAGCATGCCGCGAGTCCCCACCGTTCGATCGCGGTGGGTCCAGCAGCTCCTGCCACCGCAGCGTCACCGAGCTGCGCGAGGCGTTGACGACTGCTGGAGCGCGCGCCACCGGCAGCGTCATGGACGCGATCTGTCGGTCCCAGCGCCGGTCCTCCTGCCACTGCTTGAGCCGCTCGCGCCGCGACAGCTGCAGGTGGATCTGCTCGTCCGACAGCGCGCCGCTGCTCACGAGGTCGCTCTTGCGCACGAATTTCTGCGCGCGCGGCCACTTGAGGTACTCGCTCCAACGCGCGTCGTCCTCCGCCGGCCGCCGCGACACACTCGTGTCCAGTGCCGGTGTTTGCAGCGCATGAAGTAGTCGAACGATGCTGTCGTCGGGTTCTTCACTCGCGACCAAGGCTGCGATCGCAGCTTCTCGCCTGACGACGTTCCAGTTGGACGCGTCGCACAGACAGAAGCGCAGCACGTGCGCCTCGACGGACGCTTTTAGGGCGGCGAAGGTGCTTCCGGGGGCGAACAACAGCGCGTTGGGAGGCAGGAAGCTCGGTCTGGCTGCTGGAGGGAGGTTGTCCAAGAACTTGTCGTCCAGGACCGTCATTGGCTCTCTGTCTCCACCGCTACGTGCGGCGGTCGAGCCCCAGGACCAGCGGGAGTCGGCGTCCACCGCGACCTCTCTCCACGCCGCGACCTGCCCGCTGAGCGGCTCGAACTGGCGCGAGAACAGCGTGAACTCGACTGGCGACTGGGAGAAGGAGACGAGGAGAGAGTGCAGGCCGTGCGGACACGTCACGGTCGACGCTGGGCTCTGGGGCGTCAGGCGGAACAGCGCAGGCTGATTAGGCGGTGAGAGTGACGCGTCCGTGCGCACGAGGTAGTTGTGCGCCATGAAGAGCGGCACGCGGAAGCCGGAGGCGGCCAGCAGTTCGGCGCAGACGCTGTCTTCATGTCGAAGCTGCACGCCGCCGGGTGTAACCCGCTCATCTGAGCCAAAGCAGATGCTTAGGAACTTGTCGAGGTCGTCGCGCGAGAGCCCCAGCGGGTGGCGGTCCCCGCTGCGCAGCACGACCGGCCGCTGTGGCTGCTCGAACTGCTGGAAGAAGTCCTCGAAGGACAGATCTGCTGCTAGTTGCTCGGGAATTTCGTCATGGTCGTCCTCTTGGCGATCGTCTGGAGCTTGCAGAGCCGCGCGTATGGCCTGGAACCGCAGGCGGTGGTGGCGGACGAACTTGACGCGCGCGCAATACACAGCGCGGTCGTCTACAGGCTCCTTTTCACTAGCAGCAGCGGTGGAGAAGCCGACGTGCTCTCGACACAGCGCGAACGCGAGCTGCAGCTGCTCGTCGAGTCGCTCGGCGGCATCGCCAGCGAGCGGCACCTGCAGCAGCGCCGCCAGCGGCCGGTCCAGCGCCGCGTCGCGCTCGAATGCTGCGGGTTCCGCACCGACCTCGGGAGTGGCGGCGGCTGGAGGTGGCGGAAGCAGCGCGAGCAGCCCGGCAACGGCGAGCACGAACATGCGCATGATGGCGGCGTGTGGTGCTTTGAAGTGGTGTTTTGGATCGCGGCTGTTGGTCCAAGGGGTACATTGTACCACACGGGTCTTGTCACATTTTGTGACAGCGCAAAATCACTTGCTTTTTGTATGCCTCGGTGAAGCCAGCTGGGGACAGAGGGCACGGTGTCCGAACACCGACACGCAAGCGCCTTCCTTGCCTTGATGCCAGCAAGCAAGCCAGCAAAGCCAGCGATGTTGCTGGCGCTTGCAAGCACCACCGCCAGCAAGTCGCGATGCCACCATTCACATCTCGTCCTCATTCGCAGACAACTTTTCTCTGCGCCGTTTTGTCTTTGAGATGTGCGCATTTGGTCAGCTGGAGGGATGGATTCATGCGTCAGAAGATGGTACGAATCGCATGCTGAACAGTCGAAACTCAAGTCCAAACCTGACGATTCATCTCAACCTGTGGCAAAATAGCAAGGAGGATGGGGCGGGAACACGAAGGCTACGTTTGTATGAAACTCAAAAACACCACAAATCCAAAAGAAACATTACAAATCGAATCTGAAGTTCGATAGTAATTGCGACCGAACGCTTTGCAAATGGACGATGCGCCGTCTTGTTTGCTTTGACCCCAGGACTTCAGCAGCACCGTGGACCGCACAATGGCTGCAACCAGATAAAATTGGACTTGGCGCTGGCAGCCTACAGCGGCAGGCGGCGCGCGTTCCCGGCATCTTCAATGCCGCCACCGAGGACGGCAAGACGGATGGGAGATTGGAAGGTGGGTTTTTCTCTGTTTGCCACAAGGGCAACTTCATCCACAAAAATCCATCGTGGACGCCGAATTTCAACCAATCCACGGCTCGTTTTTCGAGCCTTTTTTTTGGCGTCGAAGAAAATGAACCGTCCCGTTGTTGTTCGGATAGTAACCTTCAGTGTGCCTGTTGCGGGACCGTCAAACATATTTTTCAGATGCTTGCAGTATGCATAGCCTTGAACATTCGATGATTTATCATTCTCAACCTAAGCATTTGATTTGCCAGAAATACCTTCTATAATAAACTACCTGTATGTTAACATTAGTATACTATACACTGTAAACCAACGGTAAACTGCACACGGTGGCAGAGCAGACGCGACCAGACTCATCGCATCAGGCAGTTGGCAGTCTCCATTTTACCACATTGCGGGGAAGGACCGCGACCCGCCCGCCTGCTGTCCGACCCGCCACGCGACTTGAACCGTGCCCGCGCACCGCATGGCGGCGCTGACCGTGGGGCTCGTGGCGCTCGCCGCGCTGCTGGCCGTGGGCGTCTCTGCGCTGCTCGCGGTCGCCGTGGCGCGCGCGCTGCTGCTGCTTGTGGCGCTCGTGACGGCGGACGTGGCGCTGGCGCTGGCCGCGCTGCTGGCCACCTACTGGTTCGTCGACTCGCGCCGTCGGCGGTACGCGCGCGGCTTCTACTCGTGCGCGGGGCTGCCGTGCGCGGATGCGGCCACTGCGGCGCTTTCTGCGGTCAGTTCGACGCTTCCTGGGGATAGTGTGACGCTTCCAGCGGCGACGCTTCCAGCGGCCAATTCGACGCTCTCTGCAGATCATGTGGCGCTTCCTGGGGTCAAATCGACGCTTCCTGCGACGAAAGCCGAGACGTCCGAGTCGACGGAGACGCTGCTGCCCGCTCTCCCGGTGCGGGTCAAGTCTGCCGAGCCGTGCACGTCCGAGACCGAGTCGGAGGAGGACGAGGACGGCGACGCGACCAAGGCTGAAGGCGGGGCTTCCCCCGCATCCCCTCCGTCTCCTGCTTCCCCAGCGTCCCCAGCATCCCCGTCGTCAGCCAGGCCGGATCCCAAGTCTGAGGACGAACAAGAATCTAAACCGCTGGGCCCGCGGACCCGGTCGTCGTCGGCCGCGGCCGCCAGCGGCGTGTGGACGGCCCGCTGGCCTCCCGCCGCGCCGACCAGCGCCGATCTACCCCGCGGCCACCGCAGCATGAGCACGAGCAGCAACTACAGCGACGGGCCGCGCTCGGTGAGCCGGCGACGCCACGCCAGCTTGGCCAGCGCTCACCCGCGGGGCCGCGCGCCGTCCTCCGCGTCCGCATCCCGGCGGGCGATCAAGGACGCACACAAGTCGGAGCGTCAGCGGATGGAGGACGCGCTGCGCTCGGACGGGTACTGGATTGGGAACTTCCACATGCCGCGCAAGGTGGTCCCGCGGCCTGCGGACAGGAGTGCAAGTCCGCGGGGCTCGCGCTAGGCTGAGGACCACACCTGCTGTCGTTTTAAGTTATGCGGGGCGGGGATTGAACCCGCCCCCCGCCGGTACAATACACTTGGTGCCTCTGCCCCGTACAATCGATCTACTTACTCTTCGTCTTGGGGCTGCTGTGGCTGGTCGGCCGCAGCAGCCGCACGTACTCCCAACGCGCGCGCGGGTCGGCCAGCCCCAGCGCCTTGGCCTCGGCGTGCAGCGCCAGTAGCGACCCCGGTGGCGGACCGCTAGACGCGCGAGGTCCGCGGCCCGCCTCGGCCTCCATGGCCGCCGCGAACGCCTCCTGCCGCCGAGAGACCGCTGCGGACGGCGTCGGGGGCTGCGTGTCCGCAGAAGACTGGGAATCCGCAGGGGTACGATCCGCAGGGGTCTTGGGGTCGGTCCCCGCCGCCTGCGGTTGGTTCTCCTTGTCCTCGGGCTCCAGTCGGCGCGCGGGTTCACCTGGGGACCGTTCGTCCGCGGAGATCGGCGACAACTCGCACGCGAACGACGGGGTTGGCGGAGCGGCCCCGGACGTCCGGATTGCAGACAGCGACGGACTCGTGAACGCTAGAGCTGCGCGAGCTGCTGGGACGGGGGACGCCCACCACCGCGGAGACCGCCGCGTGCTGCTGCTTGGTCCGCGATCACTCGGCGTGGCACTGTCGTTGGGCCGCGTCCGCTTGGTCGGCGGGGACCCGGACGACGACGTTGGCCGCACGCGCAGACTGTCGATGCGGCGCTGGCGGTCGCGCAGCCGCCGCTGGTATAGCGCAATGGCGTCCCTGCAGCGCGCGTGTAGCTCGTTGGGCGTCCGCGCGGCGAGCGGGGATGGCGTCCGTAGACTGGCGAGTCGCGCCGGGTCGTTGAACCACGGGGACGAGGAGGTTGCGGACGGGGTTGCGGATGCGGACGGGGTTGCGGACGAGGATGCGGCGCGCTTCTGCGCGCTGGAGGGCGTCATGGGCACAGGCAGCAGCTCCGCGAGCGTGTCGATGCTCCAGTCCAGCGCCGACGCCTCCGCTTCCTCACCGTCCGCTCCATCCGCATCGACCGTAGTGGCGGCCATGGCGGCTTGGAAGGGCGGGAACGGGTCTCGGCCGCTCGTGCGCGGGGAGAACGGGTCAGCCATGGCTTCTTACGTGTAGGGACGGCGGGTTAGCACGGCAGGTTGGGCAATGGTAGGGCTCTGAAGGTGTCAATCGCGTCCGTTTCAAAGTGTCGAAGCTTGTCAACAGCATCTGGTTACGTTCTTAGATGCGAGTCATCGCATGTGTAACCGCCAGGGTACAACGTACCCCAGCACCTCCTAACTCGACATACATTCCGCCTTCAAGTTGAAGTGAACGACACTACTGACGCTTCGACAAGCTCCAAGCTCCGATCCCGTCCTCCTACTCGTCAGCGACGTGCAGGACGACCTTGCCGGCCGTGTGTCCCGTCATCTGGCGCTTCACCGCCTCGAGCGCCTCGTCCAGAGGGAACACCGAGTCGATGACGACCTTGACGTCTCCTCCAGCCAGCAGCTTGC
>JAADXY010000895.1:0-12498 GCA_023338065.1 Phytopythium montanum
CGGCAGCGCTGAGGAGTTCGAGAAGATGTGGGCGTCGACGCCGTTCGGAGAGGCGCAGACCAAGTCGCAGGCGCTCGAGGGAGGAGACGAGCAGCAGACCAAGACGCTCGAGGCGCAGAAGAGCCACAAGAGCGGGGAGGATGTTGAGATGGAAGAAAGCAAGCTATGAATGAGGACCCGCCCAAGGAGATGCCATGGTAGCGAGTGCATGTGCTTTCATGATTCAGCGAGCAGTAGGAGTAGGGAACACACAATGCATGTTCTTAAGTTGACCATCTAGTAGGGTGGGTTCAAGTTGAAGTTGTCTCACACGTCACAGATTGCCTCAACGTCTTGAAGTTTCACCTCATCCGTCATTGACAGTGAACTTGCCATCTCCATGCCATCCGCTCTTGGCCATTCAATTACACCCCTCGCTGCACCTCACACGGGACTCGCGTCCGACCACTGGCGAGCCAACTGCGCGCGCGCCTTGGACCTCACGCCGCCACTGGACGGCTGCTCGCCATCGCGCTCGCCGATCGGCGTGATCGGGTCCACTGCGATTGCCAGCGACGGCCGCTCCGCCTCTTGCTGCTGCGCCGGAGTCTCCGCCAACGTGCGGTTGTTCATGCTGCGCGTGCTGCTGCCGAAGCCAATCAGTCGTCCAGCGTCGACGCGCAGCTCCGACAGTGTGACGCTGCGGCCACCAAGCGGCGGCGCCGTCTCCGACCCAATGGGAGCGCTCAACTTGCCAGTCGACGACGCGCGGCGGGTGCCAGAGGGGGCCGCAACACTCCCGCCGGGCGGAGGGAACAGGTCGAGCTCGTGGGACCGCAGCACCTCCTTGAAGGCGCGCTCGCGGGCCGCCATGACCTCCTGGATCCACGCTGGCACGCGCGGGATGCGCTGCATGGCCACGTAGGCGACGGCGATGAGCACGTGCTCGAGCAGCAGGATGATGAGCATGCGCCAGGCTACGTGGAGGCAGCCAAAGTCCGGGCCGAAGACGAAGTCCTCGAGCGTCTTGCCCTGCTTCTCGAGCTGGTGCTCAATGTCTCGAACGCACGTCTCGTCGAAGAACTCGAGCGCGCCAGTCGAGATGCAGATGAGCAGCACGTTGACCACTACCGCGATGTAGGCGTACGTGGTCAAGATGCCCTTCCAGGCACCAATGCCGTTGGCTCGCCGAGGAACCGGCCGTTTGAGCGTCTTGCACAGTCGGAAGCCGTCCGTGCGGCCCTTGAGCGTGTTGATGGCGAAGCAGGCGAGCGGCATGGGCGGCCAGAGGATCGAGAACATGACCGTGAAGCCGAACTGCACCGTGAGCGCGTGGAAGTCGTCGTACGGGTCGAACGCGGCCTGCTCGCTGTCGAACAGCACCTCGCGCGCCTTCTTGTTGAGCACCTCGATCTCCGACGGACTGTACTCGAGATAGCGCGCGTGCAGCTTGTTGCCGAACTGCGCGCCGCGCTTGTCGTCCGCGTAGTCTAGCGCTCCCAGGATCTTCATGGACCCGGCTTCCAGCACTCGCTTCTGGGCTTCCGCGTCCGCTCTCGCCCTCGCGAACTCGCGCTGCCAGCGGACGAGCACGGGCACGACGAGTCCCATGACGATGTTGAGCGACTGCGTCACGACGATGGGCGTGACAAACATGGCGCTCAAGTCGACGTGGTGCCGGTCGAACGTGAAGTAGCCGACGCACTCGATGCAGGCGGCGTCCTTGGCTCCGAGTGGGCATACGATGCATTGCCCATGCTGGTCCACGTACGGGCCGAAGCAGCAGTTCATGGCGTCGCCGAAGATCATGTGGTTGAGCGAGTTCGTCAGGTAGTCGCCGAAGCCCGGGATGACGAAGACGAAGGCGAGCGAGAAGAACCACGTGTAGTAGTTGAGGAAGTCGAGGATGAAGAGCTTGCGCACGAGCGCCGTCTCGTACTGCTCCTCCGTGCGGTAGTTCTCCCAGTGCGTGAACAGCTTGCCCATCTTGGTCACGACCATGTTCCACTGGATGACGTCCACGAAGAGCCCGAAGACGATGCCCTCAAGCAGGATGAGGAACCACTGCGTCGAGAAGATGTGGCTGTCCGTGTACGTGGCCTTGAGCATCTCGTAGATGGTCACCCAGACGGCCACGAGCACCAGCATGATGACCGTCTGCAGCAGCATGAACAGGAACACGCAGAAGTACTTGGGCAGGCGGCGGTAGGCTGGATACACGAGCTCCGTGGCTCCAGTGACGGGGTTCACGCGCTTCTGGCCGTGGAACCGCTTGTTCCGGTACTCGATCTGCTTGACGTGCAGCTTCTGGTTCCACTCGAACTGCATGCAGGCGTTCTCGCGCTCCCAGCACTTGAGGAACGCGAATGACCAGACGACCGAGACGCCGAGGCCCCAGAAGGGCAGCACGCGCATGTACGTCTCCATTGGCACGACGTGTTGCAGCAGTTGAACAGCCATGCCGAGCAGCGCGATGGGTATCAGCGCCTTGTTGTAGAAGCCCAGGAAGGCGAAGTAGTAGGCCACCTTCTCGCCGAAGTGGTAGCGCAGCGAGCGCACCACCTTGCGCTCCTCCCTCGCCTGGAAGAAGCGCCACGAGACGACCCAGCGCGCCACCAGCGTGTCCGTCACGCCCTTGTCGTGCACCGGGAACATGTCGTGGACCCACGCGTCTCTGGCCGACAGGTTGGCTCGCTGCTCGATGATGTAGTCGACGATCTCGACGCGTTCGGCGGGTGTTAGCGGCTCGTTACGGCGCTGCGCCACGTCCTGCTCCATGTCTGCCACGGCGCCGTGCTCCGTCCACATGTGGGCTCTGAAGCGGGTCACGTGGGCGTGGACCACTTCATCCGCGGCGCGGACTAGCAGCACGAGGAAGCCAGAGTTCATCTCGCCCTTGGAGTGTCCGCCGTCGATCACGTCCACGAACAACCCCTGGTCGCACAGCCGGTCCACAATGCGGCGGTGCTCGTCCTCGCTCTCGCTCTGCCGTGGACTCGCCGCGTTGCACAGCCGGCGGAAGCCCGAGCGCTGGTTCTTCATTCCCGACAGACAGCCACCGGCCTGGACGTTTGAGGACGGAGGTGGTGGAGCCGAGTCCGAGCCTCCGCAGGCTCCTCCGCAGCAGCAGAGCGCGTTGGTCAGCCGCGCGATCGCTCCAGGCTCCTTGACGCTGCGGTGGACGACAATGGCGAAGTCGTACGCCGGCAACGCGCCGCTCTGCACCTCCTCCGGCTTGAGGTACCGGAACGCGCCTTGAACGGGAACTGGAGGTGGAGACGGCGCGTACCTGCGTGCTCGGCCTCGCAGCTTGAGTCGGCTACGTGATAGCGGGGCGTCATCCATCCCTGCCACCGTCAGGTCGTCTGGATCTTCGCGCATGGCGGCGGCTGAACGATCCACGAGCCGAGTAGCAGAGTTGGCCGGTTCTAACACCCGCGCAGAGTCCATGGGCCGCGCGTCCGCCTCTAAATCCGCAGCTGGCGGTAGTACGAGCGCTGGGGACGCGCGTCGCCCGCTGTGTCTGCCTGACTCCTGCGTCCGCAGCAATCGCGCGCGACTGCCGCCAAGTCCGCGCCGTCGACTGCTCCCCGCGCTGCTGCCGCTGCTGCTCAGCTCCGTGCGCCGCTCGCTGTCCTCGCCCGACGACCCGCGCTGCTCCAAAGCCTCCGCCGTCGTCTGGGCCTGCGCCTGCGCCTCCGTCTCCTCCTCACCCTGCGCCGGCCGCATCATCTCCAGCTCCAGCGACTCGGCCGCCTGTCTCCTAGGTGCTTGCCTGGCTTGGCTTGGCTTGGCTTGTTGGGATATGAGGGGCCGACAGGCTGATGAAGCAGGTGCAAGTTGCAACAGGACCAAATTGGATTTTAGACGAAAAGTGAATCTGACGCGTGGATTAACGGGGTATTTTATCATAGAGGGAAATTTGATAGGTTTGATGTGGGTGAGTGAAACATCTCAGATGCGTATAATTGGATTGTGCAGGTTGAGAGCCCAAGAGGCGCGTCATGGGTCGCTGACGCGGAAGGCTCCAAGCGAGGGCGGCGCAGCTTTCCCCACGTCGCCCGCAGCGCTTTGAGCCACGCACTGCCACGTCAATGGGCCGTGCGGATTGACGGGCCGACGGGTGGAGGGGAAGGCCAGGCGTTCCACGTCACGGATACGTGAGGAAGACCCACGCGCGCGGCTTTGGGCCAAACAAAGGCATCAGCGTGGCAATGGCGTTGGATTGTTGGTTTTATTGGTGGCGAGCGCTCGTCTACAATGTACACGGTCAGAAGAAGACCTCGTCGACCTCGTGCAGGTTCTTGGTGGCGTCCTCGCGGCCCATGCGGAAGAGCTCGGTGGCCCACGCGGCGTCCGTCGTGACGAGGACCCACGTGGGCGAGATCCAGCGCCACTTCCAGATCTGGAACACCTTGTACGGATTGTCGGGGTGAGCCACCGGGTGGTTGCTGCTCAGCCCGCCGTCCACGAAGCGCTTGCCGCGGTACGAGGCCGCCAGCGACGTCGTGTAGACGGGCACGTGGCCCGAGCAGAGCATGCCGTCGACCATGTCCTCGTTGCTCGTCCACGTCGTCAGGAGGTGGTTGCGCAGCGACGGCACCTCGGTCAGCGAGAAGTACAGTTTCCCGTCCACGTGAGTGTATGCGTCTTCAGGTAGCATGGACAGCATGTTCTTGCGCACCAGCGGGATCCACCTGGAGTGTTCCAGGCAAGCAACTGTGAGTGGCGTTCACCACAAACAGACAGAGAGGATTGGCTGGGGAGGGAGAGACCTACTTGCCAAGGCCGCCGTAGGTACACGTGGCCGCGTGCTCGATGAGGCACAGGTTGTCCTTGAAGAAGAACTCCTTGGCGTCCATGCCGAGCGCGAGGATGGCGGCGGGGAAGCAGCCAGCAGAGACGCCCGAGAAGATGACGTCGGTCAGGTCGTACTCCTCCTGTAGCACGGACGCGACGCCCAGGAAGTAGTTGTACATGCCGCCGCAGCCGCCGAACCCGATCTGCGCGATGTCACTGCGCAGCGTCAGCCTGCGCTTCTCCTTGGCCGCGCGCGGCAGCACGCGCGTCAATCCGGCCGCAGGACGGTGCTCGACGACGCCTCGCTCCGCCTCCTGCTCGTCCGTCGCGGCGTCATCGCCCTTACCGCGATTGGCGGAGCGCCACAGCCCGTCCATGGCTGGCTGGAGGCCGCTGGAAGTCTGGAAGTAGCGTGGACAAGGCCGGGAGTGGAGCAGGAGCGCTGCGGACCGCCGATCGAGTGCCAGAGGCGACGCGCACGAGGTGGCGTTGCTGCATTGCCCAAGAGCTCACGTTGCGCTGGACGTGCGGCGGTACGACGTGCCATATGACGCGCAGAAAACGGACGGCTTGACAACAGCAATCGGATATAAGCGGAGAGATGGAGTACATTGACCGTTACAAAATGGGACTTCTATTTGAGACGTGTATGGTGAGTCGGACTTGTATTAGAGTAGACTGCAGTAAGCCTGCAAGCTGCGCTTCAACTTGAGCACTTTGTGTGTTGCGTGCTCTTGCGGCGAGTATTGTGCGTGGCCACTCCAGTCCGTTTTGTAGTCAGGACCGACCGCTCCAAATCTCTGAACGCGGCGTCTGGAAGCCGTGGCGATACCTCGACGTTCCGATTCCAGATCAAGGACTCGGCCTTTGCATCTCGTTGCTAACGGGTGGAGAGGACGGAGGCGAGCGTGGCGAGTGTGGTGATGAGACCCGACTTCGGACAGGCTGCAGTGTCCCCAGGCTGTCCCCAGGTTGTCCCGAGGCAAACAAGTTAACATGGAGCTCTTTCGCTCGTTCTTGGCGTTCTGATCGGCGGGATTGAATGCGGCCATAGCGAGTGGTTGGAGACCGACGTGTGATCAGCTGGTCCCCGTGCGATCGACTCGACCAACGGTGCGGTGAAGCACGAACGTTCGCGAGTGGGAACTGCAAAACGGCGTTTTCTGATGCCATCCACCGTCGACTGACCTGGGCGTGCGGATGTGAACTTGCACCGCCTTGCACCGCAGAAGTAGCGACCGCTCTGTGCCCTATTGATGTTGGGGACCATTCGAACGGACACAGTGACTTTGGCGCTGCAAGGTGGCCAGAATGGCAAAGACACGGGTCGCTCCTCATTCAGCACTGAATCAGAACTGACCAGTCGATTCCGACATCTCGCACGTCCAAAGATCCGTCCAGAGATCATTGATACCGTAAAGCGGTGCCATTGGCGTCTTGTTGCTCTCCGAACAGTTTTGCCTGCCCACTTAGCCTCCGACCGCATCGATCACCCGACCCCATCAGGTGATCTCTGTCGTCGTCTATGGACATGACTGTCAGTGCCGCTCTGTTACACTCGCGGACTTCTGGAAGAGCTAGTGGTTTTCGGGATGTCGACGGTCTTGTCTCCAGTCCTCCATGCTGACCACGAAGCGACATGGATGCTTTCAACGTCTGTGTTCGTGAATCAGGGACAAAGGAGTCGAGCCGCAGATAGCAGCATCAAGTCCGTTGGGCCGCAGTTGATCACGCTCGCGGTGCAGCCCACCAGCAGTTCTCTATCGCCACGCGCATCTATCCCAGCTTCCCGACGCCCTGAACTCAGCAAATGCCAGTCGCCACATTCATTTTCACATGGGAGTTTGGTGGTTTTGTGGTTGCCGCCATGCTGGTATCTTCTGCCTGAGAGCACACCCTGACCACCAAGACACCGACAAGCATGACGGACGACTGGGCGGTCACGTCGTTTAACGACGCATCTGCGGTTATGAAGGGCCTTCAACCCTTCAGACGGCGCTGACGAGGTACGTTTCAACCGGCCATAACACGTGCTACAGCCTCTGGCTGGCCAGATAAAGATTTACTCCGGAGTATTGCAACACAAACTGTAGTAAACGTCTTGGCATCTTATTCACGAGATCTTGAATCGTTGCGTCCGTTCGCATCTAATTGACTTGGTTCTAGTATGCAAATGTTCGATGTTTTTGCCGGCATACAATTCGCAAGTCATTGTCAGCCAAGTTGAAGCCACTGTCCGAAGCGCTACTCACACCCCCTCGTCTTATTTGCGCGCACCAGTGATTTGGCGCCTCGGCCCCACGTTTCAGCACACGACCCGGCGGCTCTGCTCACCAGGACGCCGTGCTGGCCGTGCCGCCGCCAAGGATGAAACACGTTGCTTGTTTCCTGCTCTGCTGGCCAGTTCTTTCGATATTCCCAGTCGTTTTTCTCTTCGCACGACACTCACGGTGGTCGAGAAGCTGTGCGTGACTGCCACACGTTCCAGCGTCGGCCGGACGCGGTGCGCTCTACTGTGCGGGGCATGGTACTGTAGCAACGGCGGAAGCACTACCGCCCTCCCTCTGTCTTGCCCCTCCTCCATGCCCCCTGTCTGGGCTGCCAAGCAGTTCATTTCCAGACTTCTTGGCGACCAAGCAACACGTCAGCGCCCCCATCTCAAGACCGGACCAACGACCGCATGGAGAATCTCGCGGCCATCCACCCGTCGAGGACGCTCCAGACAACGGACGACAACCTGCACGACGGCTACAGCTCGGCCGGGTCGTCCTCCTCGTCCTCGACGCTGCCAGAGAACTCCGGCAAGGGCGTGTGGAGCAAGGAGGAGCACGCGCGGTTCCTCGAGGCCATCACGATCTACGCCAACGGACCCTGGAAGGTCGTGGCCGCCTACGTGGGCACGCGCACGGTGCGCCAGACCATGACGCACGCGCAGAAGTACCGGCAAAAGGCGGCGCGGCGGCTCCGCGGGCTGCGCACCAAACAGGCGCTCATGCGCATGCACTTTGGCCACCGCGTGAGCGAGGAGTCGCTCGTGCAGGAGCGTCTGCGCTCGCTCGGCATGCTCCAACGCGGTCGGCTTCACCGATCTCCCGCCGTGGCTGTGACCGTCAAGGCCGAGCCGATGGAAGTTCTTACTCACGAGCCCTCTGCGATGCAGTCTCCGCCGTCGGTCGATGCGTTCGAGGCGGCCGTGAGCTACCAGAGCTTGTTGGAAGAGCTGGCGGACAGCCCGAGCCTGGACGAGTGCGTCTCGGAGCTCATGACCCTGCTCTTCTGAGGCGAGAAGGGGGCGAGAATGGAATCCCCAGTATAGTCAAGTCACTTTCACGTTCAAATCTTCGACAGCAAAGGCAGAAATACACGCTCGGAAATGCTGCTTGTCCTCGCTGCTGTCACTCCGTCATCGGTGATCCCGACTGCTGCTCCACAGCGCATTCATTGCTGTCGTCACGATGATGGCGGGTGGGACCAAGTGGCGGTGGCTCGACAGCAGAGGTGATCTTCTAGATGCAAATTTCGCCGGTGAACGGTCGGAAAGGCATACTGAACGCCAGTCTACACCAAATGTCAAACGCCGAGTTGGATTTTCGCGCGTGCGAGACGCCAGAATCCAACCAGTTGTGGATCCCCCCCTCGTTGCCGTGTTCGTGTTTACCTCTCTCCTTCAGCCGCATCCAGTCGCGTCGCTGCAACGAAGACAAGCCCCTCCATCACTCCTTTGCACCTGGTGTCGTGGCCGCAATGCATTGCCGACAGCTGCAGTGGCACGTTTACTCCCGTATGGCCGCTCCAATTGCTCTCGCCTCCATCATCCGCTTCGCCCCGAGCCAACCACCACCTGGCAAACCAGCGTCCTTGAAACCTGGCCATGTTGATGCTGATTGCGCTCGTCAGTCGGCACCTGCGCCGTTCCCCGTTTACGCCCAACGCCGGCGCCGACGCCAGCGTCTCCACGTATCGCAGGTCCACTGGGCACCAGGCGATTGGCTCGGCCGCCTTCGTCCCTGTGATGCTGCCGCCTTGCTGCCTTTGCCGCCCAGGAAAACCAGCGACGAAGCACGTGGGTCGAGCAGCAAGAGAGCTGTGATCCTTTCATCGCCCTGCGTATGACACGGCGGCCCCTTCAACGGACTTCGACTGCAAGAGACCGGCAGAGTGACGTCGGCGGTCTCTCGGAGAGGATGAGAGGGGATGATCATGCTGATGATGACTTGGCCACGAAGAGAAGAAGATGTCGCGCGACTGCACCGTTGGAGAGGTCACCTCGCGAATTCAACCTCTCCCGTCTGTCGTGTCCAACGTCTCGGTCTGACCACTACCAAAGGCGACCGACGATCGAACTCGAACTCGAACTCGACATTCAGCAACTTGCAGCGCGACCAACAGACCCCACCGAATCATTTCCTCTCGAACGCCCCCGTTGCTCATATATCATGGCATCGCTGGCTGTGGGAGCTCCCCGTCCTCGTACTCAGACGTCGCTGGCGTCTCCGGCGTCGGCGCCTCGCCTCACACACGCGCACTACTCGTCCTTGAGCCCGACGAGCAGCGACGTGAAGCACATGGCGCTCTCTCCGGGCCGCGACTCGGCCGGCGTCGGCATGTGGACGGACGAGGAGCACGCGCGGTTCCTCGAGGCCGTCAAGCTGTTCGCCAACGGCCCGTGGAAGCGCGTGGCCGACTACGTGGGCACGCGGTCCGTGCGCCAGACCATGACGCACGCGCAGAAGTACCGCCTCAAGGCGGCGCGGAAGCTGCGCAACCTGCGCGCCAAGAGCGACCTGCTGCTCCGCCACAGCCTGGGATCGCCGGTGTCTCTCCCGATGCACCCGCGGCTACTGCCGTTCACGGTCAAGCAGGAGGCGGAGCGACCTGCCAAGACCCGCAAGCGCAGCAACAGTTCAACTACTACCAACAGTGGCAAGACCAGCAAGAGGCGGCACTACGCGTCGCTCGACACCGTATCCATCACGGACGCGGTCAGCATCCTGGACGCCAAGCTGCTCTTGTCGCCGGCTCCTGTCGCGGCGGTGGACGTCAAGGCGGCGACGCCGACCGAGGTTGAGGAGGCGGTGCGACCAGTTGATGTGGTCAAGGAGGAAGCGCCAAGCGAGGTGGAGACGGAGGAGGAGACGGAGCTGGAGCTCAAGCTGGACGAGGACATGGACATGGAGCTCGCGAGCGCGATCGAGGCGATCCTGGACAGCGACCTGGAGGCCTGTCCGAGCCTCGAGGCGTGCGCGTCCGAGCTGCTCGACCTGCTCTTCTAGGATCCCTGGGGAGCGTTATGTATACCTCGAGGAATGGAATCGACCCCCCGTCAAGATGCACCGCCACTTGGCCTCATACACGCGCACAGAGAACGCCGAGGTCGCCCTCTTCTATCCCTCGATGCATTCGATTTCCTCGCTCCATTATCAAGGTGACGGTGGATCAATTGATGCAGTGAGACACGTGCTGGAAAATCCAGTGCGGCCGTGTTGAAGTGGTCCGACCCGATGACGCGCAGTACCAACACTCCTCCTGTCGTGACGCGCCGCCAGTGACGTCGCCGCTTCTGTGGCGCGTCAGCTGCTCGTTGTGCCACATGCGACTTGTGCCATAGTGAGACCAAGTCAAAGTGATTTCGACCACGTCGCCATGAATAGAAGCAAGGTGTTGCCGCCGCTCGTTTCGCCGCGCTGGACTTCATGGCGACTCCTCGAACGCTTTACGGTCTCGCTGGCGTCCATTCTCGAGTCTCTCTCTCTCTCCTCTAAACCTTGTCGACCGCCATGGGGAAGCTCGGCCGCGTCTTCGGGCTCGACAAGAAGGGCAAGATCGGGCTCGTGGTCGACAAGCCGGCGTACATTGCCGGCGAGCTCGTGCGCGGCACCATCTACGTCGAAGTCTACGAGCCGATCCAGTGCGACGGTGCGTCTCTTGCTGCGACTGCAACTCTCTCAATAGCGGGTCTAATGCACTGAGCGATCGACGCAGCGGTGGTGCTCAAGGCCACGGGCAAGGAGAAGGTCGAGTTCACGTACGTGCGCCACGAGACCAACGGCGAGGGCCAGACGGAGACGCACCGCGACCGGCTGGAGAGCGACAAGGAGTTCTTCAAGCAGAAGATCGTGCTGTCGGCCATGGCCGCTTCAGGCGGAGGCAACGTGTACATGCCGGGCAAGTACATGTACCCGTTCGAGTACCAGCTACCGCCGGGTCTGCCCGGGTCGATCCGCATCGACGGCTTCTCGAGCGGCAGCGTCGAGAACCTGAGCGGGAAGATCAAGTACAAGCTCAAGGCGACGCTGGACGTCGGCGGCTTCTTCTCGACGGACCTCAAGGCGGACTGCGACCTCGTGGTGCACGAGCGTCTGGCCCAGTCGATCGCGGCCAGCGAGGACTCGACAACGCAAGACGTGCGCTTCCTCTGCTGCTTCAGCAAGGGCACGTGCACGCTCAGCGTGGCCATGGACAAGAACGTCTACCTGCCGGGCGAGACGGCGCAGATCCAGTGCGTCATCGCCAACGGCTCGAGCGTCAACATCGACCACATGCGCTGCCAGCTCTTCCGGGACGTCACGGTGCTGCTCAAGCAGCACGGACGCCAGACGTTCACGCAGTTGATCTGCCAGCGAGAGTTCCAGGGCGTCCCTGCTGGTGGAAACTTGGAGCAGCCGCAGCCATTGACGCTAGTAGCGGACCACGGTGGAGTCGTCACGCCCTCGACGACCGGGGAACTCATCGCGTGCGCGTACCGCATCGTCATCGAGTGCGACATCCCGTGGTGCCCCGACGTGCAGCTCCGCATGCCCGTGACGATCATCGCACCGGCGATTCCGAGCCTGAGCTGGGTCCCGACGTCAACGGACGGGTTCTCCGCTCCGTCTTGATGGTTTGGGAGCGAGCCAAGTCGTTGGCGTATCACTTCATTGATCAATACACACAACGTCATATACTTGTGCTTACAAGGCCGACTGGAGCAGCGGCTTGATGAACTGCTGGAAGCCGTCGGGGACCTGCGACCGGTTGAGCGGCTCGTGCGCCGCCTCGGCCACCAGCGCGCGGTACATGTCGCCGTCGAAGCGGCCGATGGTCGAGTTGAGTTCAAAATCGCTGAAGTCGAACGCGTCGGTGAGGCGGACGGCGTCGACGCGGATCACTGGAAGCTGGCGAAGCACGAGCTGGCGGGCCATCGCTCCTTGTGAGCTGGTTATGTAGTCACTGTCGCGGAACGAGCCCATGTCTTCGACCAGAAGCCAGGCTCCGAACAGCGCACAAAGCGACTCGAGGCACTGGCGGGTTGGTGACGATGTCAAGGCCCGGACGCCAGTCACGAACGCTTCGAGCAGCACCAGCTCCGTGTGTGCGACGGATGCTGCAGCCATGAGCGTCATGTAGGGATTGGGACTGGAGGAGTTGCTGGTGGCATTGACAGCTTGGACGAGGCGCTCGAGTGAGGTCCAGGCGCGGAAGCGGAAGGCCTGGAGCAGGACATCGAGGTCTGCAAAGTCGGATACGGCCTTGGCTGTGCACTTGGAGTGTTGTTGGCTCATTGACTTGTGGTTCTTGATCAGGTAGCGAGCATGTTGCTGCACCAACACGTCGAAGGTGCCTTCGAACGTGACGGCGCCGACGTTCTCGGCGAACAAGTGAGCGAGGTTGGACGACTGGAGGAAGCCGAGGCCGCCGCACAGCCTTCGGCAGCTCTCAATCCCGTCGTTCGCGCGGTTC
>JAADXY010000896.1:0-12468 GCA_023338065.1 Phytopythium montanum
AAGCGCGAGGTGGAGAAGCAACAGCAGACGCTCGAGCGATGCATGAAGCAGCTCGCGAGTCACGCGGACGAGATCGAAGCGCTGGAGTGGAGTATCGGGAAGATCTGATGGCGCTGGTTGAGTTGAAGCAGGTCGATGATGGTTAGTGACTCATGAAGAAGCTGTCGCACGTCATTTTCCCAGTCAACCGCCCGATCTCGCAGCTTCCTAGTTCCTGGAATCGCTCTCGGACCAACCCAACCTCCGCATCTCGCCTCATTTTGGGATCTGCTCTCTACTGCCCACGATGCCGGACCACAAGTACCGCATCAAGCTCGAGCAGTTCGTCCGCGTCACCGGCCCGGTCGTGCTTCCGTGTCCGAAAGACCCCTACGACTGCCCAAGCTCGGACCCCAGAAACTGCACGGAGGACAGCCACGTGCAGGTCCGCGTTGAGAATGGGCCAGTGCTCAGCCTGCTAGAGGATCTCGAGATCAATGTGACCCCGGAGATTACCGTGGACAGCAAGCAGTGGCCCGTCTTGTACGAACTGAGGGTTGAAGGGTACGGGGTATCGCCGGTGTTCACGACAGACGTCGATCGAGTGAAGAGTGAGCTCAAGGAGGCGCTGGAGAGTGATCTGGACTACAATGTGGCCGACGACATGGTCTTCGGCCGGATTCTGGACGGCTATTGGAGCTATGAAAACCGAGAGTGCATCTCGAAGCAAGCCGGCGAGCTAACGGTCGAGCAGATCTTCGACTTCTACGTGGATCCGGAGACGGGAGAGCTCGACTTTGGGAACTTCACGTCGACCAAGGACATTGTCAACAACTGCGTCGAGAAGCTCACGGAGAGAGCGGTGTTGGCGGACGCACCCTCAGGAGTGGAGAGGCTCCACATCTCCGAGGAGACTGGCTGACTGAAGCGGCAGTCACACGGCGCCGAGGCAGCGAAAGCGCTGCATGATCAAGGAGACGAGAGCCCCTTGCTGTGCTCGTCCGCTAGCTGGAGTCGCGCTCCTTTGTGGTGACGGCCAACTGCTCGTCGCGCCCCTGCACCTCGGCCTCCAGCTCCACGATGCGGTCCGCCACGGTCTGCGGCGACCCGTACACGCGCGCGAACTGCTCCGCCTGCGCCAGCGTCTCGTCCAGCGACGCGCGTGTGTACGTCATCGCCCTCGCCTGCGCCGCCAATATGCTCTTCTTCATGGCGGTCGGTTGCCGACTTGCAGGACAATTCAAATGTTATTTTACGAATCTTGAAACATTAGAATTTCAAAGCTCTGACAGATGCGGTTCAGGTGCGTCGCTCTGTCCTTAGTGACGTCAAGATGGACCACAAGCTGCGCGCGTTGTTGGGCCCTAACGTTTCCGTGCCCGAGGGGGAGAGCAGTGCCCTGGCCGGGATGCTCGCGGCGGTCGCTGGCATGCTCGGCAAGGTGCGATCCGCAGCTTCTCCGTGTCAATGCCAACCTCCTGACGCCGACATTCGCTATATTTTGACGCCAGCTCGGCGCCGATGGGGACGCGCGCGCGCTCCAGTGGCTGGTGACCGCGTGCTACGACCGCTACCCTGGCGATTACGCCTCTTTCGCTCCGTGTGCCATGGTGCGGCGGTTGTTCTGCCTCTTATACAGGGCAATGCTGACTTGGAGAGCCTGGCGCCGACAGGTCCACTCGCTGGCGCGCGTACTGTGCGTGGGCGCCATGCTCGCGACCAACGCGCTGATGCTGCACTGCTTCGTGCGCGGCCTGCACGAGACGGACTCGCTCACGGCCACCGTCACGAGCGCTGCCGTCAACTTCATGCTCTCGGTATCTCCCTATGCTCCGCATCAATTGATGCATTCGCGTTGTTTGACACGAGAATGCACCTTATGATGTGGACTGCAGGCTGCCGCCGGGGTCGTCGTCTTCCAGGAGCTGCTGCCCACGCGCTGGTTCATTGGTGCGGCACTGATCCTCACCGGCGTCGCGTGTCTGCTGTACGGCGACACACCGGTCGAGTCGCCTTCGTCGACTACTACCGATGGCACGAAGAAGACGCAGTGAGGTATGGCCAGCAAAGCGGAAAGTATGAGTCGCTGTGTATGAAAGAAGTCTGTCAGTATGTGCCTACTACAAGGGAAGTGGATACGGCTTGCTCTCTGCTGCTGCTGCTGCATCATCTTCTAGTCGCTCAGGTCGTCGTCGCTGTCGTCGAGCGCGCTGGCCGTGCCGCACACGTTGATGGTCGCTGGCCAGTTCTTGAGCTCCGCGAGCTCGAGCCACGGGTGCGAGCGGTAGCCGGCCTCTCCGAACCAGCGGCTGAACGCCGACAAGGACACTGCGCGCGCCATGTCGACCTGCTTGGCCGCGTCCTCCTCGTCCTCCTTGCTCTCCTCGTTGTCGATCTCGATCGCTTCGGCAGTGAAGGCGAGCACGACGGCGTCCGCTCCGAGCTCGGCAGAGTACCGCACGAGCTCGGCACTGAGCGAGCTGCACATGCCGTAGAAGGCCATGAGGAAGCACGTGAGCATCGCCTTGAGCGTCTCAAGCGAGACCGACTCGGCGTCCCGCTCCGCCTGCTCGTCCAAGATGACGGCGCCGCACTGGAGCTTGTCGAGGAAGGAGCCCTCACACAGCACGAGCAGTCCGCAGGCGACGGCTCCAAGGTCGATCCGTTCGTCGTCCTCGTCGTCGTGGCCTTCGTAGTCGCCGTTGGCCGAGTCCGTCTCGCGCACAAACACGTCCATGAGCGCGTAGACGAGCTCGAGCGAACCCTCGCTGAAGGGCTGGCTAGGTCCCAGCTCCACACTGCGCGCCTTGTCACACACCGACTGCAGCGCGCGCACGAACTGCGCCTTGCTCGTCACCGTGTTGGATGTGACAGACGCGAGCTGCAGCGCCGCCTCCAGCTCGCTCTCGAGCGCCGGCGCGCTCACAATGTGGAGCTGCGACTGGCGCAGGAACTGACGCAGACGAGAGATGTCGTCGTGGAAGAACTGGAGCTCCGCGGCCTCCTTGGCGATCGCAAACACCATCACGGGGCCCTCTGAGCCCAGACTGACAGCGTCTGACGAGCTCCGTGGCCTGCCGCTTGCGTCTCCAGACGGTGACAAAGTCGACAAGCCGTGGACGAACGGCGTAGACACGATGTCGCTCTGCCGGATCTGCCGCTTCCTCGTCGCGACCGTCCTCGTGTTCGTCAAGTGCTCGATGGGCTGATGTACCGACGGGAGCGTCTCGGGGATCGGGCGTTGAGATCCCATGACTGGGCCACGCCGAGTGCTGCGCATCCTCGCAGACGCGGCGGCCGACATGGACGCCGTCTGCTCCTGGAAGTCCTGCTGCTGCTGCCACTTGTTGACGTCCAGCAGCTCGACCCACGAGATGAGGTTGTAGCCGCCGTTGTTGTACCACTCGCCAAACTGCTCGAACGTAACGCGCGCGCGGGATCGGACGCTACCGTAGCCGGCAAAGCCGTTGACTGACGTGACGGACGCGTTCGCTTGCGCTTGGCCGTTCGCCGCCACGTCCGTCATCAAGTCGCCCATCGCTTCTTCGATGAACTCGTCGGCTTCTTCGTAGATCTTCTCGAGTCCTAGTCGGTACGTGCCGTCGCTCAGCGCCATGAGGGCAAGCAGGAACGACCGCAGGTAGATGAAGAGCACCGAGTGCGGCAGCGCGTCGCCCTCCACCTGCTGCGTCATCGGTCGACGGGAACCCGTTGTCGACGGTGCCGCGCGAGTGCTTGGAAGCCCAAAGCCGCTGACTGTGAAGCTGGCGTTGCTGGCCATATTGAACGCGTTGGTCGTTGTCTGGTAGCCAAAGCCCCCACCTCCACCTCCTCCGGCTCCTGCCGTGTAGTACGAGCTTGTGGACGCGTAGTTGTTGAGTGTGCGTTGCCGCTGCTGCCGCATCTTGGTGATGAAGTCGAAGGCAAGAGACAGCTTCTGGCTCTTGGATCCTCTCCCCAAGATGCTCATGCCGCACGCCAGCTCCAGCGCATTCACGCGGCCGCAGCGCTTGCGGTCGAACACGTTAAACACTCGGGACAGCAGCTTGGACGACGTCTGCTGTGCCTTCTCGGCCATCCCTTCCTTCGACACGAGGCTGCGGATACACTCGTAGTAGTTGTTCCTCGTCAGCACCAAGTACGCGCCTTCGTCCTCTTCAACCGCAGCATACGAGTACGCTGCGACACCTCCAGTCGAGCGGCTTTGGTTGGCGCGAGTGATGTTGCGGGCTTCTTCAGCCGACGGCGTCGCGTACGCTAGCAGCGCGTCGTACAACTTGCTGACGCTCAGCTCACTCAGCTTGGTTGACCGAAGCATGAACAGGTACGTCGAGATGTCGCTCTCCGTGAAGTGCAGAATGTTGCCTTCTTCCAGCATGTCGAACGCGTAGATCAGCGGCTTCTCCCGCTTGCTCGCCTCGAACGCCTCCTTCGCTGGCCACTTGGACAAGTCGAGCAACTCTAGCCACGGGCAGTCCATGTACCCGCCGGCAGCGTACCAAGTAGCGAACTCGCTGAGGCTAATCGTGTCCGGCCGCTTCGTGGTCGCTTCGCAGAAGAGCTTGGAGATGACCGCACCTGCCGCACGCTCCGCGATCGAGTTGGTGCTCCACGAATTGACCGAGCTCGAGTCGTTCGAGTGGCCCTTGGTCGCGTTGAAGCTTGAAAACGCGAACAGCACGACGAGGATGGCCTTGAGCATCTCGAACAAGTGCCGACGCGACACCCGGCCGTCTCCCTGAACGTCGAAAAGCTTGAACAGCACGCCGAGCTTGGCGCTCTTGGTGGTTCCGCAGAACACGCTCATGCCAGCCAGCAGCTGCAGCCGACCCACCGAGCTGGAGCTCATGCCGTACGGGTCTTCCAAGTCCCCACTGCCAAACGTGGTGGTACTGCGTCCATCGTGGTTGCTCCCGTCGCTCGTGTTGTTGCTCCCGTCGCTGTTGACGCTCTCGCTCTCGAACAGTGTGTAGATGCGCAGCAAGTGGAACGACAGGAACTCCTGGTCCTCGTTCGACAGCTCGGCGCGCGGCACTAGGTCGCGCATAGCCCTTAGGAACCCGTGCTTGGTCAGCGACTTGCCGTGCGCGTACTTCTTGAGCAGGTGCGACATCTCGCCGCACGTCATGCGGCTGAAGTTCATGCGCTCCGAGATCGTGTACACGATCGCCACGTCCTTGAGTCGGATGCGAAGCGACGTGTTGTCGTAGCTGGTCAGCTTGAACTGCAGCGCCACGGACGACAAGTCCTTGCCGCTCGAGGATGAGCTCGATGGCGATTGAATGAGGTGCGCGATGCCGCTCACAGCGTCCATGCTCGAGACCACAGCGTGGCGGTCGTCTGATGCTGCAGCGCCGTTGGTCGAGCCGAACATCGTGTTGTCCGTGTCGGGGTGGACCACGTCCAGCGACGACGACCGCTGACGATCCGCGCCGCTCTCGTGGGACGACACCGTGTCGTTCGACGAGTTCGAGGAAGGCTCGGTCGTGAGCTCCGTCGCGTTCGCCAGCGCTAGCTGCTGCCGGTTCATGTACCTCAGGATGGCTTCCGCGACCGCGTCGTTCACTTCCGGCCACTTCTTGGAGTCCAGCAGCTCGATCCACGCGATGATGGTGTACCCGTGCTGAGAGTACCACACCGCGAACTCTTCGAACGAGACCACGCCGCCTCTCACGAACGCCTGAGCCGCTCCAGCCCCCACAGCACTGGAAGCAGCTCCGCCCAGCATGATGGAGCTATCATCCGGGAGCGATCCACGATGCTCGTAACGTCCGCCGCCATTGCGACGGTTGTTGGCTCTCGACATGGCGTCGGACGCCTCGGCGAGCTCGAAGCTGTGTCGATGGCCCCTTCGATCGGACGCGACCGGGCGAGTGCTGAACGTCTTGTTCGTGTCCTTGAAGATGGTGTCGGCGATCTCGATCGCGGTCGTGTCGGCGACGCTGGCGATCGCCTCTGCCGACAGCTCCGAGCCGTTGCCAAGTGCCAGCAGCATCGTGAGGAAGGATCGGAGGTACTTCCACATCTCACGGCGCGTCAAGCAGCCATCGCGGTCGGCGTCAAAGAGGCGGTATGCGAACGCGAGCTTCTCGCTCTTGGAGCCGGCGCAGAAGATCGTGAACGCCGAGACGAACTCGATCAGGTCGATCTTGCCAGTGCCGCCGCGGTTGAAGGCAAAGAAGAGCCGTGACAGCGTGTCTGCGACCATCTTGGGGTCGTTGCCTCGTCCAACGCTTCTAGGCGGGACGCGCGTGTTGGTGTGGACACCCAACGCTGCCAAGACGCCGCGAGCAATATCCGTTGGCAGCAGCTGGCGGATGCATGCGTCGAACGTGCTCTTGTCGATGCAGGACGTCGTCGGGTTCTCCATGTACGGCTCGAAGACGCGGTACACGCGGTACAACTCGACCTGGTTCAGCTTGATGGCGCGCTGGAGCTCAAAGTACTGAATCAGGTCCCCATTGTCGAAGCTCAGCGTCGTCACTGGGAGCTCCGTGATAGCGTCGTCCTCCTGGTCGAACGGCAGGTCAAACTCGAGCACAATCTCGTTCTTGAGGCAAATCGCTGGCAAGGTCGTCGGTGCGCTGCTGTCTCTGGAAGGCACCACGGTCGACGACGACTCGATCGACGCTGGGATCATGTGGCTCTTCTTCAGAACGTGGCCGTGGTTGGCACGTTCGTCGTCACTCTCATCTTCGTCTTCGTCCTCGTCGATCGCATCGGCAAATGCGAAGTTCGGTGGGTTCCGCGCCGCGTTGTAAGGAGGATCCGAGTCGACGTCCACCTGGATGTTGTTCGCCGTGAAGTAGTTTGTGCTCGCCACGGCTATGTCGATCGGCTGGACGTCCAGCGAGTCCACGATGAACTCGGGAGACACAAACGCCCACTTCTTCAGGTCCAGCAGCTCGAGCCAGCTCATGCCACGGAAGCCTCCGGCGTTGTACCAGTAGCCAAAGTCCTCGAACGTGTACATGCCCATGCGCAAGTCCGAGTTGGTCCGCGCGCGGTCGCCGTCGATCTGGTCGATGTAGTCGCCGTCTTCCTCATCGTCATCCCCTGTTGTGTCGTCGTCCTCAATGCCGTCCATGATAGTCTCCATGATCTCGCGCTCGCCCGTGTCCACGAGATCTGCAAGCGACCCGTAGCGCTGCAGCACTATGTCTTCCGGTGGCGAAAAGTAGAGCAGCGTCGTCAAGATGGACCGAAGAAACCGCCACATCTGCTGACGGTTCAAGTAACCCTTGCTGTCGACGTCGAAGTAGTGGAACGCGGACGCCAGCTTGTCGCTCTTGGAGCCCCATGCCATGAGACTGAATCCGGCGGCTACCTCGAACGCGTCCACTTTGACGCACTTCTCGGGCAGGAACGCGCGGAACATGTCCAGCATACACTCGAGGAACGCATTGTCGTGCATCAGGTGCGGTTTATCCGTCATGCTGACGAGCTCGTCAACAGCTTCCAGGAACGTCTCCTCTTCCAGCAGCCCGTCGCCCGTGTGCTGGACAAATATGTCGTAGATCGCCTGCGGGTAGACCTTGGTGAACGCGGCTTGGAGCAGCAGGTCGTACAGCTGGACGGCTTGGTCCTCTCCGATCGTGAGGATGCCGCCATCGGCTTCCGAGAACCGGAAGCTGAGTGGCTGTGGCGCATCGCTGTCCTCTTCGCCACCGTCAGACGTCTCCGACACGGCAGCAGACGCATCGGCGTTTGCGTCGTCCGAGAATGTCAGCGGGACGCCCCACTTGGTGGGAGACGGAGACTCGGTTCTTGACGGAGAGCTCAAGCGCTTGGACGCTGGCCACTTCTTGGAGTCCAGCAGCTTGATCCACGGCACCGCCTTGCTCGAACTGCTGTTGGTCTCGATCCACGGCCACATCTGGCTCGAGAACGACACCGTGTCCTCCTTTGACAGCCCGTGGAACGCAAACAGACGCGCCACCGTCACTTCAATGCATGAGGTGACGATAGACGCGGTCGACTGGAGCTGGTCAGCGGTCGCCGCCTGCAAGTCGAACACGGCGGCGACCGACAGCAGCAGGCAACTCATGGCCGCGCTTGCGACTGGCAGCGTGATCGGTTCCTCCGCGCTGGCCCCCCACACGCGCAAACTCAGCTTGATCGCCACCTCCACCTTCTCCTGGACGTCCCCGGGCAACAGCACGAGGCAGCCGATCGCGAGCTGTGGGTGGTCGTCATACATTGCAGAACTATAAGAGGGCGGTAATGACTTGGGAGATGAAACGAAAGGGTGAATCTCACCTGGAACACGTCGGTGCGGTTTGTGGCCTGGAAAGAGCGGTAGATGCGGTCCAGAATGTCTTCCACGGGGCGGAACATCTCGCCCGTGCGCAGCTCGGGCAGCGAGCGCATCATAGCGACGAACTCGTCCTTCTCCATCGCGGCTTCTCCACCGGCGGTCAGCGCGTCCACGGCCTGTATCAGCGCGCTAATGGTGCACGTCCCCACTGCAGGCATCGAGTGACACAAGAGGGCATCAGGTCGGCCCAATCTCCCTGTACAAGCACACCACCAGACCCACGTACGCTTGGTAGCGACCAGCGCGTTGCGCACGAGCCACACGCGCTTGCTCTGCAGTGCCAGCGAGCAGCTGGGCGTCACGAATGGCAAGTCCAGCACCGCGTCCGCGTCTGCTGCCGTAGGCGACGACGGCAGCGACGGCACCTCCTCCGCGCTTACGTTGCTCTGCAGCGGGATGTCTCCCTCCGCGTCCGCCATCTCCTCCCGGTCCCTGTCTCCGGCCTCGTTGGCCTCGTCCGTGGTCCGCAGCGAGCCTCCCGAGCCCGCGCTTCGTCCAGCAGTGAGCGTCCTGCTCGCCGTCCCGCCGTCCCTTCCTGTTGGTACGTCGCCCGCGGTTTCCGTTGCCCCGCGTCCTTTCTCGGCGAAGGTACCGAGCACCGCTTACCGTTTTTGGGTGGGCGGGCGCCGATCCGATCCGAAATAAGACGCGGCTGCAGCTCGAAATAAGACGCGAGCAGCCCGAAATAAGCCAGGTAGCGAGGCGTTGCGGGGTCGCTGGTGGTTGGTCGGGTTTGCCTGCCAGATGTGCTCCCTGCCGCGGGACTTGCGCGTTCGGAGCCGCCGAGTACGCGACACGGAGCTGCCGGAGAAGCTGCACCTGCGGGCGTGAAGGAGCCCGCGGTGCGCTGTGCTGTGAGAGGTAGGTCGAGTCGCCCGGCTCCTCCGCCTTCTTCGGCTTCTTCGGCTTCTTGGCGGGCCGGTGTTCTCGCTCTCGTTCTTGTTCGTGGGCGTCGCTCGCGCTCTCTACCGCGGAGAAAAATGTACGCGGCTGTCTGTTGTCTTTGTTGAAGGTGAACCGGCGATCTTGGGTGTCGGACTTTAGCGGAGAGGGTCGGTGCTTTCGAAGTTGTCTGATCAGGACTCTCTTCCGCTCCTGTTTGAGACGGCAGTTGCTTGTTGAAGGGGAGGAGGGGCCTCTGAAAGGGCACACGCGACTTCCCACATGGCTTCGCTTTGGTCGAGTCTTTACGTTCCGCCCCCGATCCTGCACTCGACGTGGCGATGGGAGCGCTGGCGCTGCTTCTAGCGGCCGCGTGGGGTGTCTGCAGCCTACCGAGAGTACACGCGCAGCTGGGCGTGCCGACGGGCAACCTGTGCGCCATGCTGGCCAACTGCAACGGCCACGGGCGATGCGACGCGCTCACCAAGACCTGTGCGTGCTTCGAGGGCTACGGCGCCGCCTCGGACATCGCGGTCTACAAGTCGCCTGACTGCTCTCTACGTGCGCGCCTCATTGGACTGGTGCTCTCTTGCTCGCGGCTCGCCCACCGCTCTCTGACGGCGCTGGTTGACTGACTGACTGGCTGCCAGGGACGTGCCCCGCTGGCCCGGCATGGGGAGACATCCCGACCAGCGCGACCGCTGCGCACGACAAGACCGAGTGCTCGAGCGCGGGCGTCTGCGACCGCTCCAGCGGTCAGTGCCGCTGCTACGTCGGCTACGAGGGCAGCGCCTGTCAGCGAAGTACGTGTTCGTCGTGTCTGTAGTGTACTTCCTGGAAGATGGCGATCTCATGGAGACGGATGCAGTGGCGTGCCCGAACAGTTGCTCCGGCCACGGCCAGTGCATGAGCATGAGCGAGATGGCGGCGGTGACTAGCGCCTCTCCCATCTCCGCTGTCGCCTCGTACGGCGGCTCTGAGGTGCGCTGTCATTTCTGAGCGCCGATTGCTCAACCGCATACGACTTACATCCATCGATGCCTTGCAGGCGACGATGACATGGGACCAGGACCGCCTGTACGGCTGTCTGTGCGACTCGTCGTGGACCGTCGGGCTGGCCGCGAACGAGCGCCAGCTTTCTGAGTGGTTTGGCGGCGACTGCTCGCGAGGTGAGCCGTGTGTTCTGGCTGTGAGTCTCCGGTAGCCGCCAACACCTGCAGCGGCTGACGCTGATCCGTGTGCCCGCCGTAGTTCGCTGCTCTTCGGGCGACGACCCGATGACCACCGTGGACGAGACCGACTGCTCCGGCAAGACGGCGCCAGAGGGATTCGGCGTCGGCGCGGCTGGCAACAAGTGCCACGTTGACTGCTCCAACCGCGGCGTCTGCGACTACTCGAGCGGTGTGTGCTCGTGTTTCAGCGGCTTCTACGGCTCCAACTGCGCCAGTCTGTCGCCAATAACGTGAGCTCAGCAAGCGCCAAGACGGATCGTGACAGCATGATGCGTTTCAGGTATTCTGTGTTGGGGATGGCCGCCAAGGAGATGATGCATCCCCACAGCGAGAGCCTGCGCTCAGTGACCCGCGAACCAGCTCCGAACCGCTTACGCCTGGTCGTACTTGGTGGCCTTGGCCGCAGCCGCGAACTTGTCGAACGGCGTCTGCTGGGACGATTGCCTGCCCATTCAATCCCTTTGTCGGCCAATGCGCAGGTTTCATTAGCATCTAGCGATTCAGTCACTTACCAGAATGTCGCCGTGCCCATGGCCGCGGCGGAGAGCACGCTGGTGGCAGCGCCGAGACGCGCGTTCTTCTTGAGGATGGCGGGCACGGCGCCGACCAGCAGACCGCCGACCGCTGCGTTGACGGCGTCGTCCTTCTGGCGCACGGTGGCGGCCACGAACTCGCCCGTGGCGAACAGGCAGCCGACCGTCGCGAAGACGACCTGTGGTAAACCAGGCACGCTGTCAGTTGTGTGGTCCTTTCGGAGCAGTACCGGACTCGGACTCGATGAGAGAAGCATGTAACGCACGGAGCGGAGGCCCACGTGCTTGATTTGGTTGGCGAACTTCGGCAGCTTGGCGCCTGGAAAGCGTGCATACGTTTTAGTGGCGTGGCCAGAGAAGCAGCGGACACCCTGCGAAGTAAGAACTGACCGAGCTTCGGGATCGACCAGACCGACTCGACCGAGCCGACGGCTGCGCCGAAGAAGGCGCCGCTGGCCTGCAGAGACACACAGCAGCGCGGTTGTCAGCTAAACGTCAACACAAAGGCGAGGGCGGCGGTGCTGATGCTGCGGTACCGTCGTGAGCACGATCTTCTCCGTTCCGACGGGCTTCTCCATCCTGCCGTCTGTGGTGACTTCTTGGCGTCGCGAGTGAATCGGAGGGGTCCAGCGCGTCAGGACCGCACAGAGCACAATGGGACCCCTAAAGCGAATGATTCAAAAGAGTGCCTGTTTTTATACATACAACACGTATGGGAGGTACAGTTATATAAACTGAACGATTATATTTCAAAACTGGTTCATCTTTGCGCTTGGGGCAAAACGATAGTGCGTGAAGCTCTGCTGATGCATCGTGATTGCTAGTTGAAAACTACTCCAACCCTCGTGAGAAGGCCACTGGCCGGCTCCAATTTCTGTTATCTTCCCCTCTTGCAGGGGTGCCATGCACTCTCCTTCGACCGTCCGCGTAGACCCGTCACGCTATTGCGGTGGTGTGGACGGTGATGGGTCGGGCGATCCCGGCGGCGTTACGACGCGGGCTGTGCCTCAAGACGAAGACGATCAGGAGTTCCACTCCGCCCTCGGCGACGAGGACCTCGCCGCGTTGATCGAGGAGATCGACTAGTTCAACGAGTGCGCTGGGCACACCGCACCCGACAATTCTGCTGTACGACTCGCACTGACGACCGAGCACGTCGTCGCCGCCCTTGACGAGCGTCCCGTCGCGCGCGACGTCCACGGCGACCTCGAACGCCGCCTTGGCCACGCCCAGCGCTGAGAGCAGCCCACATCCACCCCTGCAACCACGCCAGCAACCACACTTGACTCCGTGCCCACCCCATGTTGTGACGGGGTACACGTGGTGTACCCGGGGTACGCCGCTGAACCCATTGAGTACAGTCGAACTGTACTCATAAGTCTCTGTCCATGCCTGTGTGTACCACACACAGTCCCCTGTTAGAGTCGGACAGTCAGTCGGTGACTGTCCTGCCGTCTGATTGGCCGAAAGTCGTGATTATTGACCAATCACGACTCTTCACTTCACGTTAGGCTCTCACGTCCAC
>JAADXY010000897.1:0-12444 GCA_023338065.1 Phytopythium montanum
GCGCTCCTTGAAGCCTTTGTCGTGGTAGACCGAGAAGATCGGACCCGCGGGGACTGCGTCGACCGCTTGAGCGGCAGCGAACACGGCGGGCCACAGCTCCTTCTGGGCTGCGTAGTTGTCGACCACCTTGCGCAGCGCCAGTGCCCGGATGCCCGGAATGGTCTTGATGGCGACGGTTGCGGCGGCTTGGAGAGCGGTCATGGTGGAGCTGGGCTTGGGGAGAGGTCGAGCTGGATGCGAGTGGCTCGGCGCAAGATGGAGAATGAGGTGGTCCGAGTCGGCGGTCCGTTGACCTTCGAGTGGGTCTACTTGCTTGCCATGCCAACGTGCACCCATGTCAATTGGTCGTAACCTCTGGATCGCACTGGACGAATGGCAATCAAAGTGTTCACGTCGCCGACGCCAACACTCGGGTTCATGTTGACGTTCAATGCACCATCACTCTCCACTGATAACTCACGTCCAGCAGCTTCAACGGCACGGTCGGTGTCTGTCGAGGCGCATCTTGCAGTGCGTGTCGAGTGTTGTGGCTTGAGATAACGCCTCCTACCTCCCCATTGCCACCGTGGCGGCTCACAGGACCAGCCAATGCGCTTGAAGCTTCCCCCATCTTGCCGCCCGAGAAGCGTAAGTACTGGTACTTAGTGCCGACAGTCCGAGGCAGCGCATTCCTGGCACGGCGACAGCGTCCGCTCTCTAGTAGCATGGGTCTCTTGATGAGCGTCACGCGGTTCGGCGCTGAGCAAAGCGCTCGGAGCTGCCGTAGCATCCATCAGCCGCTTCGACTTGTTTGCGACCATTTTGACGTTTTATCAGTACAATGCGAGTAATTTAGGCAAATTATTCCATAAAAACTTTCCCAAAATGAAATGTGGCATGCCCCACATTAGTCCCCAAAATGTCATGTGGCACTCCTCTCGCCTCCCACCCGTCGCTTGGCTCCCCCTTGTGGTTATTGTGTGGGAAACTTGGTTTCGAGGAAACCTTCAAGCCACCAAGAAAGGACGGCGGCGGGCCGATCGGTCTCTGGCGTCTAGCTGCCATGGCGGCGACAGGGGAAGCAGGTCCAGCGGCAGCGGCGGCGGCGGCCGCGGCGTCCATCAACCAGGGTGCGTCCTGCGTCAGGAGGGAGCTTAGGGACGAGGAGAACGCCGCTTGAACTGACACTCGCCTCTCTTCCTCTTTGTATGTGGTGGTAAGCGCAGAGCAACTGCTGCACGAGCTGGAGCAAAAGTTCTTCGCGCTGCAGAGCGACTTCGCGGTGTGTGAGGCCGAGCGCCAGGCGCTGGCGACGGGCAAGCAGGCCGCCGGTAACGTCCTCCTCTCATTATCAGCACTACCCTCCGTTGCCTGTCTCACTCTTGGAGTTTGTATGCTGCAGTGGAGGCGGCCAAGCGCGCGGCCGAGGCGGCGGAGCAGCGCGAGAAGGAGCTACAGGCGTTGAAGGACGAGCTGGCGCTGGTGGCGAGCGAGCGCGACCAGCTGAGCGTGCGCGCGCAGGCGGCCAAGTCGCAGGCGGAGCGACGCCTTTCCGAGGTCGAGGGCCTGCAGGACAGTCTGAAGGACCAAGGCGCGCTGCTCATGAGCGCGCAGCGGCAGGAGATGGAGGCGCTACAGCGCGCGGCCGAGCAGGAGGCGCAGCTCGCGCCGCTGCAGCACGCTCTGGAGCGCCTGCGCGCTGAATTGGCCGGCAGTAAGCAGCACACCGAGTGGCTCGAGACGCAGCTAACGGACAAGACGGCCGCTGTGCAGGAGCTGCGACAGGCGGCGGCCAAGGACGGACGCGAGCACGAGGAGCTCAAGGAGCGACTGTCGGACGAGCTCGCGTCCGCCAGGCGGCAGCTCGATAGCGCGCGCGCGGCGGCCAAGAAGACGGAGAGCTTGCTCATCCACAACAAGGAGCAACTCAAGGAGCTTATGGCGGCCAAGGTGCATGCCGAGGAGCAGTTCCAGAGCGAGTTGAGTGCTCAGCGCCGCCTCGCGGACTTGTACAAGCAGTCGGCGGCGGACGCGAACGCGCGCGTCGGAGATCTCCAGGAGCTGTGCGAGTCGCTGCGCACATCGCTGGCTGACGCGGAGAAGGCGCTGTCGCTCGAGACGGAGCGCTCGAAGGAGCAGGTCGAGCACCTCTTCCGCGAGCAGGCCGAGGCGTCCGAGCGCCGCGTCGAGGCGCTGCAGGAGGAGCTGCGCGCGTCGCAGGACCGCGTCACGGAGCTCGAGAAGAAGAAGATCCAAACGCTCGAGACGGCCGTGTCGATCGGCGACTTCTCCTCGGCGGCGGGCGAGGCGCATCTCGCAGCGCACGGACTGACGCCCAAGCAGATGCTGGACCACATCGTCGAGCTGGAGAAGACGTTGCAGGAGGAGCGCGGCGAGAAGGACAAGCTGCAGCTGTACATGGACCGCATCGTCAAGGAGGTGCAGGAGAAGACGCCGATCATCATGCGACTCCGCATTGACCACGAGCGCGCCATGTCGAGCCAGACGCAGCTAAGCGAGCGGCTGGAGATCTGCATGCAGGAGCTGTCCAAGAGCAAGAGCAACGAGAAGCAAGCGCGCCAGGAGAAGCAGTCGTTCGAGAAGAAGTGCGAGTCGCTCGCGCAGAGCGTCGACGACCTCTCTCGTCAGGTGCAGCACCTGCTCTTCAAGTCACAAGAGCACCAGCAACAGCGCCACCCGGCCATCCCCGGCGAAGTGGCGTCTGAGAGTTTGGTCGTGTTCAAGGACATCGAGGAGCTGCAGATGCGCAACCAGCAGTTGCTCACGGTCATCCGCGAGCTGACGGAGATGACCAAGCGGCAGCGTCGTGGCGATGACGACGAGTCGGACGTGGGGAGCGAGTCGGGCTCCGCTCACTTGATCATCTCGGTCGAGTCAGACGACGAACAGAGCACGGAAACAGTGCCGTCTAGCTCCATCAAGCACCGCCTTGCAGTAGCGCGGAAGGAGCTGGAGCAGCTGCGCATCGAGCGCGAGCAGGAGCGCGAGATGATCACGGCGATCGTCAAGCAGCGCGACATGTACCGCGTCCTTCTGGCGCAGTCGGATCGCCAATTTGCGGATAGTGACAGCGCCACGTCTCGCAGCGGAGCCAGCGCTGTGCGTTTCAGCGAGGGAAGTGGCTCGACGGACGCGACGGACGTGCGGAAGCTTCGCGACTTGCAGCGTGAGTTCGACGACTACAAGAAGGAGAAGCAGACCAATATGAAGATCCTGCAGGAGTCGCTGGAGCACGCACGAGCCGACTGCTCCCAGTTCAAGGTGGCGCAGATGCAAGCACAGGTGGAGGCAGCGCACCACAAGGAGCGCTTCGAGGCTGCGGACGCGCGCTACGAGGATGCGGAGAAAGAGATCGTTCGTCTCCGCGCCAAGACGGACCAGCTGAGTGCGCTGATGCTGCAGCACCAGCAGATGCTGGGCGAGTCGGAGGCCAAGCTGGAGGCAGCGACGTCGCAGCTGCAGACGCTGCGCATTGAGAAGGAAGGCGCCGTGCGTGAGGTGGAGTTCCTGCGGAAGCACGACGAGAAGCTGCAGCAGGAGATGACGACGCTGCGTCTGGACAACACGAACCTACTCAAGCTGATGGAGTCGAACCGCAAGATCGACGCGGCGCGTGAGCAGCACGACTACCACGAGATCGAAGCGCAGAAGCGGAAGGTCGCGACGCTGGAGGCCAAGACGCACGAGCTGTACGACAAGCTGGACACGAAGGAGGCAACGTCGAGCGCGAGTTTGATTGCTTCCGACAAGGAAAAGCAGACGGCCGTCAAGGAGCTCGAGGCGCTGCGCCAGACGTACGCGAGTGTCAAGGAACAGGTCGTGCGTCTAGAGGCGCAGAAGACTTCGCTGGAAGAGAAGCTGGCGATCTTTGAGAAGGAGAATGCGCGCCTGCATGAGCAGCTTCGCAAGGGAGCGAGCGTCACGGCCACGGAGCGCGTCGCGACCTTGGAGATGCAGCTCCGTGACACGCAGCGCGAGGTGCAGACGTCGCTGGTTGCCCGCAAGTCGCTCGCGGAGACGGCGACCAAGTACAAGGCGATCGCCGAGGCGAACGAGAAGAGCCTCGCGGAGCTGTCCAGTGCGAGCGAGCAGTGGAAGAAGGCGGAACACGAGAAGCTGCAGACGGTGGAGAAGCACCGCGACCAGATCCAAGACGAGCTGCGCAAGGCTCGCGATGAGCTCAAGGAGCACATGACGGAAGGCAACCAACTGCGCGAGGAGATGGATCGCCTGGAGGTAGCACACAAGCAGGCGCTGCAGCAGGCGACGGAGCAGCAGAAGCTCATGGAAGTGCAGGCCAACGGCGCCAAGCAGGAGCTGGTGGTTGTGCGCGACGAGCTCGAGAAGACCAAGGTGGACCTCGGCCGCGTGCAGGAGAACTACGAGCGCGAGCTCCAGCTGCACGCGGAGGAAGTGTCCAAGGCGTCCGCGACGCGCCGGCAGATCGAGAGCGAGCGCAAGCTTCGTGTCGAGAAGGAGCAGGCCGCTGCGGCGCTGGAGACCAGGGTCCGCGCGCTGGAGAAGGAGGCGCAGACGCAGCTGGACGCGCTGCAGAAGCGGCTTGAGGAAGCCGCGGACGCCAAGTCGGCCATCCTCGAGCAGAACCAGCTGCTGCACTCGCAGTTGGAGCGTGCGGCCGCGCAGGTGCGCCGGTCACATGAGGAGATGCTGAAGAAGGCAGCGGACAAGCCGGCCGGCAGCGCTGGGACCGACGAGGCGCACGACAAGGAGGTGGACGAGCTGCGCAGTGTCATTGCATTCCTGCGCCGCGAGAGCGAGATCGCCACGTCCAAGCTGGAGGTGGCGCAGCAGGAGGCGCAGCGCCACCGCGCGCAGATCTTTGAGCTCGAGTCGACGATCGACCGTCTGCGAGAAGAGATCAAGAGCCTGAACGCTGCGGCTGCTGGTTCTTCGATCGATGCGGCGAGTTCGAGCGACTTGACGACGGCAGCGGTTTCAGCGGACGATAAGCGCGCGGCGCAGCTCGAGCAGCTGAGTCTTCTGCGTGAGAGCAACGCTACGCTGCGGGACGAGAACCAGAAGAACCTCGCGCGTCTGCAGGAGGAGGAAGCGAAGCGCAAGAAGCTCGAGGCGCAGCTCGCGCCGCTGCAGACGTCCGAGGCGGCGCTCAAGACGCTGGTGGAGTCGCTCAAGCAGGAGATCGGGACGCTGAACGACGCCAACAAGCGCTGGAAGCAGCGTGTCGAGCAGCTCGTGGAGAAGTACCAGCAGGTGGACCCTGCCGAGTTCGACGCCGTTAAAGCGGAGCGCGACACGTTGAAGAAGGAGGTGAGCGCCATCCAGACGCAACTGACGACGCTCCAGACAGAGTTGGAGACACTGCGCTCGAGCGGAGACAAGGAGCTTGAGGAGGAGCGCAACAAGGCGGAGAACTGGAGCAAGCAGTACGACCGCATCAAGGGGTTCGCCAAGAACTGGAAGAACAAGGCCGAGGCGCTCACGAAGCAGCTTGCGGAGAAGAACAAGGAGTCGGACGACCGAGCGGCGGCGTTGACCGCGCTCGAGACGCAGGTGATGGCGTTGACCACCGAGAAGACCGCGATCGAGACCAAGTTGGCGACCAGCGAGGCGTCCAAGAACGATTCCGCAGCGGCAGCGAGCGGCGCCGTGGCTACATGGGAGAAGGAGCGGCAGGAGCTGCAGGTGCGGCTGGACGCCGAGACGAAGCGGTCGACGCAGCTCAGGGACTTCAACACGCGGCTGATGCAGGGACTCAAGAGCCTGAAGAAGGAGAACAGCGAGCTCAAGGACCAGAAACAAGCGGCGGCGGCGACGGTGGCCACGCCTGCTGCGCCTTCCGCTCCACCCGCTGGCGCACAGACGTCGGAGACGGCTTCAAAGCCCCACGTTGAGCCGCCGAAGCCGGTGGTCATTGCTCCGACTGCAACTGGCGTCGCCGCTAGCGCCAACGGAGCTGCTCCTCCTCCTCAGCCACCGAGCGCTCCGGCGCCTTCACCTCCGCCTGCCTCGACCACAACGACGGCAGCTTCGACACCTCAGGAGTCGATTGCCAAGACTGCGGGCGTGGCGAACTCGGCTGGCTCAACGATTTCCTCGACCACGACGAGTACGACCACGCCATCGCCGTCAATTGCGAGCGCTAGTGGTGCCGCTGCGACGACCGCAGCAGCTTCAGCTCCGACCAAGGCGTTGACGCCGCTCACCACCGCGACCAAGGTGCCGGTGCCGTCTACATCTGCAGCTCCGTCGGTGTCTGCGACCTCTGCGATGCCTCCAACCACAGTGGCAAAGCCGTCGCCGCCGCTCCAGCCCACTCCTGCTCCTCCTGCTCCTCCTGCTACTACCACGTCAGCGACGACGACTCCTGCGTCTTCACCATCGGCAAAGCCGGAGCAGCCCGTGGCTGCCTTGACGGCTGAGGAGCAGCTGCGCATGTTCGCGCTCAAGTCTATGATGAAGAAGAACATGGGCGGCGCCGCGCGACTCGGTGGAACACCTACCAAGCCTTCAGCTGCTGCCATCACAGCGCCTGCCAAGTCCCCGCCGCGGCCTTCGCCGTCTCCACTCCAGCTGGAGCCCAAGGTACGAACCCTCAATATGCTCTGTGAAACTTGCGGAGGGTCTAATGAGTTGATTTGTGTGAATGGCAGGGATCTACGCCTCCACTCTTCGGCGCGACGACGACAACCACGACGACGAATTCGTTCCTCAAGGCGTCACCGCCTGCGACCGGCGGGTTCGCTGCGTTCGCCTCGGGTGGCTCGAGCGGCCTCGTGTTCGGCAAACCGGGCATCACGCTTCCTGTCCCCACCGCGACATCGCCAGTGACTGCAACGGCCCCTGCCATCGCTGCGACGACGACAACCGCCGACGACAATGCCGACGCACCCGTTGAGACGGAGGCGCAGCGGCGATCTGTCCGGCTGGCTCGCTTTGCTGCTGCGGCTAGCGCGAACGCGTCGTCCCCCGCCGCATCGACGACGACGACGACGACGACGACGACGACAGCGACGGCTGCCAGCAGCTTGAAACGTCCGCTGGCCGAGTCGGAGGAGGCCGCCGCGCCGCTCAAGATGGCGCGCACAACCGACGCCGCGGCGGATGCGCAGCAAGTCGAGGAAGAGGAGGAGACCAAGGCGAGCGAGGCGACTGACGCGCCGTCCGGGACCCAGGAGTAAGTCCGTGCGGATCTCTTCTTGCCTGGGAATGCATATTGTTGGTTACTTTGACCCGTTCGCACTTCACCAGCTAGCCACCGCTTCGATCCTTCATCAGCGCCAGCACCAGCGTCTCGACCGTCTTGTGGCTCTGCGCCACCATGGCCATCAGCGAGTCCATGCGCAGTCTGTCGGCTGCTCGGTCCTCCTCCCGCCGCCGTCGCTCCTCCTCTCGCCGCTCTCGCTCCATCGTCTCTCGCCGCTGCCGGTCAACCGCGTCCTGCTCCCGCTGCTGTTGCATCTGCAGCATCGACACTCGCAGCATGGCCATCACATCGTCCCTCTCGCTGGTCGGCCTCGACTGCTGGCACTGCGGACACGAGCCCGCCGGTTCCGTTGGCTGCTCCTGCTCCCCCTCCCCCTCCACCGGCCGACTCGGCTCGTTATCACGCGGCGCTGGAGGCTCCATCGACTGACGCCGGTCGCTGCCGTCGTTGCTCTCGTCGTCCGCGTTCCCGTCGCTCTCCTCGCCGTCCTGGCGGCTCAAGAGCGTGACGAACGTGCCGCTGTCGGCGCTCGCCCCCGCGCGCCGCGTCATGGCCTCCAGCACCGCCTTGGCGGCTCGCGCGTCCTTGGGCAGGCTGCCCACGTCGTCGTCCTCCGGGCGCGTGCGGTGCAGCCGCGCAAACTTGCGCCGCAAAGCCTCCACCGTCCTGTCCAGCTCCGGGAAGCGCTCCACGTGCGCGCGCGCCGCGTCCTCCCACTCCTCTTTGCTCAATGGCAGCCGCTCGCGCAACAAGCACAGCAAAGAGTCCACTTCTTGCGCCGAGAAGCCCGCTCCACGCGTCCCCGAGCGTCGCGGCTTCTTAGCCGGCCGCTGTAGGCGTAGCGACGCGCTTGGAGATGCAGAGGACGCGGCGGGGGACGGCGCGCTGCGCTTGCGGTGGCCGTCCGGCATCGCGTCCGCCAGCGGTGCGGTGCGTGGGGGAACGGCTCAGATATAATCAGATGCATCAGATTACAACAGGTGGCTAATGGCACCACCATCTCCATTTTGTGCCAAAAAGGCACATTTGCCGCCACCGAGTGCGCTTCCTGGAATCTGATTCGAGTTTCGGAGAAGCAGCTCAACAGCAAAACGATGGCGTCCGGGATGCCGTCGATCTCGGCGGCGACTTCGGAGAGCCCTAGCGACCCCCAGAGGCTCGCGATGGGCGCGGACGGAGCCTACGCGGCTTCTACAGGCGAAGACGCGTCGAATGGCGCCTCTCCGGACCCGCGAGAGCCCGAGTTGGAGGTATCAGCGCCGCGCATGGCCGCGACCATCTTCCCGTCCTGGGACGCCTTCTTCGCCTACTTCGCCGTCTACCAGCGCCAGACCTTCCAGGTGAGCCCTGCCACCGACCGCGCATTGCTCCCACCGTTCCAGAGTCCCGTATAGCGCCACAGACAACGTCTAACAGCCCGTGGCTCTATTCTGAACAGGTTTACATGAGCAAGTCGTCGACTTCGTGGGCCACACGCAACCAGCGCATCCTGAACGAGCGCCGCGCGGCCGCCGCCCGCCACGAGACCGCCACTGCAGCCTCCACCGGCTCGGACGACGGCTTGCAGCCCCCAAACCAGTCGCCGACGCAGATCCGCGCGTCCATCGCGGCCATGAAAGCCGCGGGTGTCCGTCCTCCGCGCACTCTCCCGCTCGTGCCGGAAGCCGTCGGCGTGTACGCCAAGACGCTGACGTGCACGCATGGAGGCAAGCCACGCAGCCGCAGCCAAGGTCTGCGTCAACGGCAGCACTTCCGGTCCATACAATGCCCTGCCAAGGTGAACTTGGTGGCCAAGAAGCTGCCAGGTCGTGACGCGCGCGACGCGTCGGCGTGGCAGGTGCTCGTCACGCGGCACGTGGCGACGCACAACCACCCGCTAGACGCGGAGACGTACATGGCGTACCCTCAGAACCGGCGCGTGGACGACCCGCACGTGTTGGAGACGGTGGACGCGCTTAGCCGGGCAGGAGTCAAGCAGCGACAGATCCGAGACTACCTGGTCGAGCGGGCGCCGCACAAGCGCGTGACCAAGAGCGACGTGCACAACTTGCTGTCCAGGATGAAGCGCAAGCGTCGACGCTCTGACGAACCCGCTGGGTCAACAGGCGAGTCAGTACGAGCATTGGCGGGAGCGACAACGTCAGAGACGGAAGCCCAGGAGGATGACGGGACGCCAAGGACGGGGGTGATGCCGGCTGAGGCTGGTATCCTGGCTCACCACCCCGGGTGGAGTCATAGCGGAGCACTAGCTGGTCCATCGACGTCACCTCCAGACAACGACAGCGCTCAGGACGCAGCGGAGCAACGCACGCCCACGGACGTGGCGGTGGTGGCTCAAGGGGTGGAGCCGACGGACCAGGAGACGCTGACGGCGCTGACGATGGAGCAGGTGGAGCGCAGCGGGAGCTTCCGGCTGCGCGTCGACCGCCTGGAGGAGCAGAACGTGGCGCTGTACGAGGAGAACACGCGGCTGCGGGAGCTGACGGAGACGCAGGCGACGCAGCTTGAGGACGCGCAGGCGATGGTGGAGCAGCTGCGACAGGAGATCGCTCGGCTTCGAGGGGGTGAGGCGGTGGCCCAGGCCGCGGAGTTGGACGAGGACGACGAGTATGACGAGGTAGAGAGTCGAGAGGAGCAGCAAGAGGCTCAAGCGTCGAGTAGCAACCAGCAGGAGCATGAAGCTGCGTATTAACCCAATGATTCCCATCAAAGGAGACCACGATTCAAGAATTTGACTTGCTTTTTGTATGGAAGGTAAGTTCACCCATCAGACATGAGCTCATGGACACCATAAGAAAACAAGATGAGTGACATGGAGGTTGAGCGAGTGAAGGAGGCGCTCGTGAAGGCCGAAATGCTGATCCGGCGCGCAAACGCGGGCGAACTGCTGTTCGGCGGCGTGTACGAGCGCCTGGCGGGTCTGTTGCGGGCGTCGAGCGGCCCAGAAGACGCTCTGGACGCCGCCAAGATGGTCCACGAGCTCGAGAAGGTGGTGGTATCGACCGAGAGCGGGTTACTGGGGCTCGTGGCGGGCTCCCTGCTCGCTTCCAAGGTGTTGGAGACCCACAGACGCCTCGACGAGGTGTTGGGAGCCTTGGGGACCGCTGGTGGCTGGCGTGAGAGCTGGGAGGCGGACAAGAAGGAGCAGCAGCGCAGATTGGAGGAGAGAATCGAGCTGTCGACGACCGACATGCTCGTCCGCGAGCTGGACGCGTCCGACAACCTCAAGACGCTCAAGCGGATGGTGTTCGAGCTCAAGCTGGGCGCCAAGGCGTCTGTCGAGACGCTGGAGCTGCTGAACGAGGTGATTCGCCGTGCTCAGCCGGGGATTGAGCTCGCGGTGGACAAGCGCCGCGAGGAGAGGGAGGCGCGCGGGAATCAGATGCGAGGGCAGCTGCTAGCGCAGATCGCCATCAAGTAGGGCGGCTCGGGCTGCTTCAGGGCCGTCTGATCCAAGCAATCGACTGGTGATTTTCGGGTTGGTCTTCTACGGAGCGGGCGGAAAGCGGCTTCAGTCTCAGACGGACGCCGCACATGAAGACAGCATGGCAATGCGGAAGTGGGAGGCGAAGGATCGGGCGAGCACGGACAAGTCGTGGCCGTCGACTCGAGACAACATCGACGCTTTGACACTCTTTGGGCCATGACGGGGCTTGCTGCAAGGCCAATGACTGGGAAGCGATTGCATGGCGTCGACAATGCGGACGAACACAACGAACTGATGGTGGTTGTCGCGTCCGTCGTCTGACAAGGCGAGCATGTCCAGCGATGCGAAGGGACTGTGCTACCGTACTCGCACCTCATGGACCTCTGTCCATTCCACGGCAGTCCACTGCCTGGTTGGTGGCGCATTTGATGGCGCATTCGGCGGCAGGCGCCAGTCGTACGGCCGCTTCAACGAACGACTGGGCCGGTGCCTCTCAGTCCATGAGCAGCTCTTCACATCCGGCCAACGGACTGGGCGTGGCGGCGTCCAATCGACAGCCAGAGCCTCGCCGTCACCCACCGCTTGGCGCCAGCCGCTCTCTGTCGCTGCTGTTGCCACTGCCAGCGACTGAAGACGTCCCCTTGGGCGTGAGGAGTCGAGAGGAGATCCTTTACACGTCGGTCGTCTCGGGGTGCCCGCCCGATCGCCCACCTGGTTTCGCGGTTTTGAAGGGGTACGTCCCGGATAAAGTGTTCATCCCATTTCAAATACATACCATTTATTCAACACTCATCATAAATGACTCATCTGAATAGGACCAGAAGCAGTAGCTCCCTACCGATCGTCTGGTACTGACCAACCACGACAGCGTGTCCAGCGTTGCACAGCGTCCACCGCCGCCTTCGACGCCGGGCGCCTTGGTGCAGCTTTGTGACGTCCAGCTGGTTCTCCCGAAGGCGGCGAGCGTTCGCCGAACGCTGGAGCATGCAGCGACCTCCATGAAGGACCCACCACCGAGGTGCTCGGCGAGCTGCGACCGATGCCATTCTCCATTTTCCTCGACGAGCAACAAGCACATCAGCGCATCAACTCTTCACCAACCAACACAATGAAGGTCTTCGCCATCCTCGCCACGATCGCCGCGGTCGTCGCCATGCCCTCGCAGGCGCGTCTGCTCCGTGCGGACGCTTCAACTTCATCGGACGTCGCGGTCGCCTCGACCACGGCCACGACCGAAGGCTCGGGCTTCTCGGGCGACTTCTCTGACCTGAGCACGGGCTCGAGCTTCAGTCCCGGCACGGTCAACGCTGAGGGCTCGTTCGGTGGCATGGAAGGTGGCTCATTCGGCGGCCACGGCGGCCAGGGAGGTGGTTCGTCCGGCGGCCACGGCGGTGGCTTCGGTGGTTCAGTCGGCGGCGACTTCGGTGGCTCGTTCGGTGGCGGCTCGGCCGGTGGACACGGTGGTCGGGGCGGTGGCCACGGCGGTGGCCATGGCTTCGGCGGCTCAGTCGGTGGCTCGTTCGGTGGCTCGTTCGGTGGCGGTAACTTCGCCGGCGGCTCGTTCAGTGGCCACGGTGACGGCTCGTTCGGTGGCATGGGCGGCGGCTCGTTCGGAGGCCAGGGAGGCATGGGCGGTGGCTCCTTCAGCGGCGAGGCCCCTGCGGGCTCGACATCGACCGCTACTTCGACCGCCACGGCCACGGCCAGCTCCACGTCGGCTTAGATCAGTCCAGCGTCGAGAGCACTCGTCCGTAGATGTCCTGGTCGTTGCGGGTCCAATTCCCCACTCGCTGTAAGCAAGCGTCCGCTGTTGTTGTGCATCCTTCTCCAA
>JAADXY010000898.1:0-12429 GCA_023338065.1 Phytopythium montanum
CGACCAGTACATCCACCGTCTGGGCCGTACCGCTCGCGCTGGCATGCAGGGTCGCGGTGTGCTGGTGCTCGCTGACTTTGAGAAGCCGCTGCTGCGTGATCTGAGCGACTTGCCGATGTCGGAAGCTGTGCCGGAGCCGCTCTCTGGTCCGTCGCGCACGCTCCACGCAATGGAGCATCTATCACGAGACAAGGAGCTGGAGAAGTCGGCGCAGCAGTCGTACCAGGCGTGGCTCGGGTTCTACAACTCGAACATGAAGCGTCTGCGCATCGACCGTGAGGCGCTGGTGCAGATGGCTGCGCAGTACAGTGCGAACATTGGGCTGCACGTGGTGCCGAAGCTCGAGAAGAAGATCCTCAAGAAGATGGGCCTGTTCGGCGTGCCGGGTCTCGAGCCATCGCCGCACGCGGCTCGCACAAGCAGCCGCGACGGCGGACGTGGTGCCGGTGGACGTGGTGCCGACGGCGGACGCGGTGATGGAGAACGCGGCGATGGCCAACGCGGTGCTGACGGACGTGGCAGCGAGCGCGAGCGCGATGAGATCGGTGGACGCGGTCAAGGCGGACGTGGTGCGTACGGACGAGGTGATGACGGACGCGGTGGTTTTGGACGCGGGGGTCGCGACCGTGGTGATCGCGAGCGCGGTGACGGCGAACGCAGTGGTGGCTGGCGTGGCGATGGCGGACGCAGTGGAGAGGGACGCGGTGGTCGAGGCAGTGGTGCTGGTGGTCGCGGCCGCGGTGGTGGCAACTTTGGCCGCCGATAGATCGCTGGACGACGACCAGCTGCCGAACGAGACGCACTTCGCGCGATCAGCCCGAGTCTCTGATCTGACGTGAGCTTGTCTTGCCCTTCGTGACGATTTACCAATGCTGTAGATAGAGATGGATGCAAACCGGTTTGAAGACACTTCCGTGAAGCGTGCTCGCTATATTTGCACTGTCAACCACTTTGAATCGACAGCCGGACGACTCACACGCTGCAAGCGTCAAATCCACCATCGCTCCATCGGCAATGACAAGAGGCATCGCCGCAACAACAGCCAGCTTGCTGCATGCTGTTCAAGTCGAGCGGCACGGCCAGTACTCGGCCGAGCGACTGCAGCAACTACACGACTTCACCACCTCAACCAACAGCAGCAGCAGCAGCAGGACCTTTCGCCTCATTCTCCAGCTCTTTGCCACGCCACTACCGTGTCTCCTAGCCGTCCTCCTGCTCGACGCCATCCCCCTGGACCCGCCAACCGCCGGCTCGAGCGCCAACGTCAGCTTCTGGGTGCGCGCGTCCATCTCCAATGCCGCCTGCAGCCTCTGTCTGATCACATTGTATGAGTCGGCGATCCCGACACTTCGCCTCTCATGGGTCCATGTACTGGCTACGACGGTCTTGGTGGCGATCGGCACGCAACTCGCCGGCTACGGCTTGTCCCTCGCCATCGGCTTCCCGCTGCCATTCACCATGATGCTCATGAGTCCGGTGTACATGACCCAGCTGCTCGGATTCCTGTTCTTCGCCTCAGTGACTCACTTCCGCTCCTGTCCAAGCTCGCGAGCTGCACTCCGCGACTGGATGAAGGTGACTGCGTTCATGAGCTCGATCATCGTCGTGTACCCGATCTGCAACTACGCGTTCGAGACGGCGACTCCGTTCGGCCAGTCCGTCATCTCGCTGCTCATGGGCGGCATCAAGGTCGCATACAGGAACGCTATCAGCCGGTGCGTCCGCGAACATGGCGACCTGCGACCGGAGACCGTGAGCTTCCAAGCCGAAGTCCCGAGCGCGTTGTTTGTGGTGTTTAGCATGCGGAACGCCAGCTCCCAGGTCACGATCGCCTTGCTCCTGGTAGTGGACGTCGCCCATGCGTTTCTGGCGTTGTATGACGTCCGCTGTTTGGCTCGGCGGATCGCGGAGCTGGAGAGACATAGTCTCGGGACTTCTCGGTTCCATAGCCAGCAAGTTGCCAGGACCAATTGTGTCACTCCCGTGCCAGCAATGACTCCATCGAGCCAACACAAGACCATGATCGACCGTGCATGCGCCATCATCTCAAGCCGTGAAGCGAGCTTCAAGCCGTCTCCACGCCCGCGGATCCTTCAACTCACTGGGGTCGGCAAACACTCGCTCTGGTGTCAAAGGATGTGCGTTAGGAGGATCGATCAGGCTCCACTTCAGATCCATTTACCACCCAAGACGACGGCTGCCCACGTCACTAACAAGCCGAGCAAGTCGCCGACAGTGGTGTTGACTGCCGAGAAAGAGTATGCAGACGCCGTGCTGCGGCTGGTGTTCACGACCGAGTCCCATGTCCTCGACGAGCTGGTCGAGATCATTGTCCCCGTTGTCTACGGTGAGTCGAGTCTCATTCGTCTGTCGTCTGTCATCCATTCAATGTCTAGCTGACCTTGGCTTGTATGGTGTCCAGGTCTCTACATAGCTGCGATGATGCACATGCCCAACCGCGCGTACTTCCCGTACCTGGCGGCGATCGACCCTGCCAGCTTGCGGACCGTGCTGATCCGGATGCTCGCGTACGGAATGCTCGAGTTTGCGTCGCTCTTTGTGCTGTGCGCGATGCTGCAGCGCCAGCTCGGCTTCTCGCCCATCGCGCAGCTCTCGATGGTGCTTCGGACCCGCTGGAGGTCCGTGCAAGCGGCGCTCATCTTCTGGGTGATCGTCAACGTGCAGGCGCCGCTGGAGCACTATGGTGCGTCGTCCATGCTTGTCGGTGCATTGCTTGGTGGTTATCTCATGAGGTTGTCGTGAGCTGGCGCAGGCGAAGACTACAGCTTCACGTTCGTATGGCTTCGCAAGTGACTCGGCGCTTTCGTGCCAATCAATAGGCTCAAGCACAATGTGAGCTTATGGCTACATTTCTGATATTATGGCTACATTTGTGCTGCGGACTTAGTCGGCTGAGTTGTAAAGTTCGCTTCGCACTTAGCATCCGATTGGGACGCACACAGGAGCTGACAACGCCAACGAGAGAAGCTGTCGCTGGAAGTGGAGGCATGTCGTCGCTTGCGGACTCGTTCCTGGAGGACCTGGATGAGCTGAGCGGGAGTAGCGATGACGAGACTGAGCTCTCGAACGGCGCGTCGCCCTTCGGCCCGTCTGGAGCGGCGGAGAAGCTCGGGGCGATCGAGGAGGACGAGGACGAGGATGGCAACAATGACGAGGACGAGGATGGCAACAATGGCGAGGACCAAAGCGGAGATGTTGCTGGCAAGCGGCGCACGTTCGACGACGCGTTCGGAGACGCGGCGGATGTCGACATGGCGCTGGCTGCCGGTATCAAGGAGCGTGGCGTGGGCGCCGTGGCGCATCTGAAGCGGTCGCGCAAGTACCAAGAGCACATCCGCACGATCCAGGAATGCGTCGACCAGGCATCGTCATCGGCTTCTAGCGATGGCGCGCACCGCCTGGAGGAAGGTAGCGCCGAGTACGAGCTGGTCGTCACATCGAACGACCTGATGGTGCAGATCGACGACGAGATCGCGGCCATCCACCGGTTCATCGCCGAGCTGTACGCCCCCAAGTTCCCCGAGCTCGACTCGCTCGTGCCCAATGCGCTGGACTATGCGCGCGTCGTCAAGGTGATTGGTAATGAGACGGACCTGACGGTCGTCGACCTGTCCAAGCTGCTGCCGAGCACGGCGGTGATCAGCATCTCAGTGACGGGCTCAGGTACGAGCGGCAAGCCACTAAGCGACGCCGACCTGGCCACGGTCATGGCCGCATGTGACGAGCTGCTGGCGCTCGACGAAGACAAGGGCATGATCCTGCGGTTCGTCGAGAGCCGCATGAAGTTCCTGGCACCCAATGTGTCGCAGTTGGTTGGCACGCGCATCGCGGCGCAGCTCGTGGGACTGGCGGGCGGCGTGGCCAGCCTCGCGCGCATCCCGTCGTGCAACCTGCAGGTGCTCGGGCAGGAGAAGAAGGAGCTCAGCGGCTTCTCGTCGGCTGCGGCGCTCAAGCACACGGGCATCATCTTCTACTGCGATCTGATCCAGAATGTGCCGCCGTACCTTCGCATGAAGGCGTGCCGCGCGGTGGCAGGGAAGCTCGCGCTCATGGCAAGAGTCGACAGCCAGCCGCACCAGAACGACACGGAAGGGCTGGTCGGCGCGCGGTTCCGTAGTGAACTGATCGAGAAGATGGACAAGTGGCAGGAGCCGCAGAAGGCCAAGACGAAGAAGGCGCTGCCGATCCCGGATGAGAAGCCGCGCCGCAAGCGCGGAGGCAAGCGGTACCGCAAGATGAAGGAGCGGCTGCAGATGACGGACGTGCGGCGTGAGATGAACCGGCAGACGTTCGCGACGGCCGACGAGGAGTACGGAGACAACGCGATGGGCATCACAGCCGGCCGGCTGGGCCAGGAGGGCTCGGGCACGCTGCGCATCGCGCGCAAGGAGCAGAAGCAGATGACCAAGAAGCTGCGCGCGGCGACGTTCGCGGCCGCCAAGCAGCCGCTCTCGGGGCTCGCGTCCAGCCTGGCGTTCACGCCCGTGCAGGGCATCGAGCTGATGAACCCCGAGGCGGCCAAGAAGCGCGTCGAGGAGGCCAACAAGAAGTACTTCTCGGCTCAAAGCGGCTTTGTCAGCGTCATCAAGAAGCAGTCGTAGGACGGCCGACCCGGTCGAGAGGGCTCTGTGACCGACAAATATGCCTGCATTTCTTGCTTCCTCACTCTATCAAGTCGCGGTGGAACTTCCAAAAACTGTTGACGGAGCTACTCGCTCCCTCCTCAGTCGAGGAAGAACTCCTCGTACTTTTGCTCATAGATGACGCAGAACCGGCGGTCGGGGGTGCGGCGCACGCGGTGCAGCGTGCCCTTGATGCGGCCGTCAGTGCAGCGCTGCAGCGCCTTGCCGCAGAAGAGCACGATCTCCTTGCCGGGCACGCAGACGTTCTCGGCCGAGATCCACTGCTGCGAGTGCAGGTCGAAGACGTCGAGCCCCTCGACGCTCGGCACGGGTTCAGCCACGTACAGGCTCGGGTCGACGTGCTCGAAGACGTTCTCGCGCTCCGACTGGCCACTGCCGGACGTGTTCGGGTAGTGTAGCCCGTAGCAGACAGAGAAGTCGACATCCGCGCGCTGCGGCGCCGGCGCCACCTTGTAGCCGAGCGTGAGGCTCAGCGCTTGGTCGCAGATCTGCTGCATGGCGCGCTGGTGTGCGCGCCAGAGGCGCTCGAAGGCCTCGTCGGGCCACACGAGGCGGCTCATGTCGCCGCAGGCCACGCGGAAGCAGTCGCGCACGCTCGTGTGCTCGTAGCCGCAGTACCACATGGGCGTGCCGTTCTCGTTGCGGTACACATGCTTGCTGGTGCACTTGTCCTTGGCGGCGGTGTCCTCGGACGTGAAGAAGGCCTCGAAGGCGGCCATCAACGCCGCGTACGTGCGCTCGAGCTTGTCGCCCAGGTCCGTCAGCACCACGAACGAGTGCTTCTCCATCAGCGCGTTGAAGCGTGCGCGGTGCTGCCGCGTCAGCGCGCTCAGCTTGATCCATGGCACGGCTTCATCCTCCGCCGCTTCAGTCGGCTCCTCGGTTCGCTGCTTGTCGGCGGCTGACGCCTTGGCTTGGCGCTGTCCAGGCTCCGCGACGAGCTCCACCGGTCGAGGGACGTCCTGTCCGACCGCCAGAGACGCCTGCAGCTCGTAGTACGAGCGAGCGACCGCCAGCTCGTCCGCAAGCGCGAGCACCTTACTCGCCGCCATTGTCATGATGTCGCCGAGCCCAATCAAAGTGTGGGTACACACAAAAGCACGCAGTGTCTGAGGTTGCACGAAGGTCGTTTTAACGTAATGTTGCAAGAAGGTTGCACCAACATGACTTCCAGTTTCCCTTTGTGCAAGTGCGCGATTGCTGGCAATCGCTGGCAGCGCACACTTTCTCGGCAGATAAGATCGACGGACGGCCAAGGTGCCTGACGAGACCGACCGACGGCCTTTCCTGACAGCGTTCAGTATCGGAAGTGGCGTACACAGACGACACTAGTGCAGGTGGAAGATGCTGCGTCTCTCTGGACTGGCGCGCGCGGTGAGCCTCGTGCCGACGCGGCAGGCACGACGTCGCGGCGCGATAGGAGCGCTCAAGGGCAAGAACGCGGCGGCTGCTGCGGCGGGGCATGGCGACGGGGCGGATGACGAGGACAATGATGACGACGAACTCTTTGAAGAAGACTGGGACGACATTGACGACGACGACGACGACGACGCGTTCGAGCTCGACGACGACTGGGACCCGAAAGACAAGGACTGGCAGGTCGACGGGCTGCCGTTCCCGGTCAGCGGCGGCGGTGCCACGCGCAAGATGGAGGAGCACGTCAAGCAGAAAGTGCGCATCCAGCGCGCCAAGCACGCCAAGCGGCGCTTCGTGGACCGCATCCGCATCAAGGCGACTGGCGGCCACGGCGGCAACGGCTGCTCCAGCTTCTTCAGTGCGTCCGCGCCTTGTTATACCGCTTGCGCTTTAGATCTAGTGATGTTTCTCTGACTGGGGTTATGTCGAGTACAGGCGAGTCGGCGATGCGTCGGCGTCCGAACGGTGGCCACGGAGGCGCGGGTGGCAATGTGGTGATCCAGGCGGACGAGCGCATGCAGAACTTGGCGACGGCGACTCACCACTTCAAGGGCGGCGCCGGCCTCAACGGAATGCGTACGTCCACCTATCGCACACCCTGCTCGCTGGAGTAACCCTCACGGCAAGCACACGTTATGCACGATATCTCTCTGACTTGCGAGCAGCAAACGACTCGGCTGGACGGCGCGGCAAGCACTGCTTCGTGCAGGTTCCTTGCGGAACGCTCGTCAAGCGTGTTGAACGTGTGGGTTGCTGCTGAATGCAGACCGATCACGTGGTGCTGTCTCTTTGACTATTCATTTGGTATGTGCAGTTTGAGCGGGAGCTTGAAGATGGAGAGTACGAGATCGTCGACCGGATGGAGACGGTGTTTGACCTGGACAAACCCGGCACGACTTTCCTGGCGGCCACTGGCGGCAAGCCTGGGCTCGGCAACCGCATCCTCGCGGGCAAGACGACTAGCTTTGGGCGACTGCGCAAGCAAATGGACGAGGGCAAGACGATCGGGCAGCCTGGCTCGTCGCAGTACTACGAGCTGGAGCTCAAGACGATTGCCGACGTCGGACTCGTTGGGTACCCGAACGCGGGCAAGTCGACCTTGCTCAGCACACTCAGCCGTGCGACGCCTGCGATCGCCCCGTACCCGTTTACCACGCTGCACCCGTACGTCGGGATCGTCGAGTTCCCGGACACCTACCGACTGAGCGTCGCCGACATCCCCGGACTCATCGAAGGAGCACACCGCAACGTTGGGCTTGGCCACGACTTTTTGCGCCACATTGAGCGCACCAAGGTGAGTGGCATGTTACTTGTTCAAACTACATGCGGTCGCCAGGAATCTGACCTGTGCTGTCTGCCCAATAAAGATCCTTATGTACGTACTTGACACGGCTGGCTCGGAAGGGAGAGATCCGCTGGAGGACTTCTCCCACCTGCAGAGAGAGCTCGAGCTGTACGCCCCAGATATCACGACGCGGCCTTCGCTGATTGTCGCGAACAAGATGGACGAGCAAGGTACGAGGATTGCTTTTCTCGTGGGGTTGGACTGTTTGTTGTTATTGCTGACACACTGTGGTCACACACACACACACTGCAGGTGCTGAGAAGAACCTGCTGAAGCTCCGGAAAGCTACCGACTTGGCCGTGCTTCCTGTCAGGTTCGTGCCACTACCATGCGTCGATTGCGTTCTCCCGATCTCCAATCCTCATGTCATGTGGTGGTTTTATTACCTTCAAACAGCGCGCTGCACAAAGTCGACATCGACACTGTCGCCAGGACTTTGCGCTGGATGATGGAGAACTACGCCAAGCTGACCAAGACTTCGTAGAGCAAGCAGCGAGTGCGCACAGCCCCAGGAGGTGTGGATTCGCATGCGACGCCAACTACCTGCTTGTCTAGTTTAGATCTCCTTGATTGACTGACGCGGGACCAATTTAGATTTGGAATGTCGCCAGCGAAGGTTTGATGTTGCGTTCTTGTCTGTCAGCTTGAGTGCGATCAGTGATCCGGGGGCTGAGGACAAGCAACCAGCGGGCTGCGGGTGTCGATCAGCGCTGATGAATCGGTACGAGCTGCAGGAGCGGCTGGGCGACGGCACGTTCGGCGAGGTGACCAAGGCGAAGAACCTCAAGACGAACGAAGTTGTCGCGGTCAAGAAGCTCAAGGCTCTCTTTCCGACATGGGAACAGTGTCTGCAGCTGCGAGAGCTCAAGTCGCTGCGCGTGCTGCGCCACGAGAACATCGTGCAGCTGAAGGAAGTCATCCGCGACAAGGAGGAGCTGTTCTACATCTTCGAGTTCATGGAGACGTCGCTGTTCAAGGTCATGCGCGGCTTCCATCGCTCGCCCGGCCCTCCTCCGCGGCAAGATGACTCCGCTGCCAGCTCCAGCTCCGCAGGGCCGTGGTTCTCCGAGGCGCAAATCCAGTCCATGCTGTTCCAGCTCTTCTGCGGACTCGCGCACATGCACAAGCACGGCTTCTTCCACCGCGACATCAAGCCCGAGAACCTGCTGTGCCAGGACGACGTGCTCAAGATCGCCGACTTGGGCCAGGCGCGCGAGATCCGCTCGCTGCCGCCCTTCACCGACTACGTGGCCACGCGCTGGTACCGCAGCCCGGAGCTGCTGCTGCGCTCCACGACGTACAACAGCCCGATCGACATGTGGGCGTGCGGCTGCATCATGGTCGAGCTCTACCTGCGCGCGCCGCTGTTCCCGGGTACGTCGGAAGCCGACCAGCTCTGCCGCATCGCCAAGGTCCTAGGCTCGCCCACCAAGGAGATGTGGCCCGAGGGCGTCGCCTTGGCCAACCATGTGCCGTTCAAGTTCCCCAAGTGCGCGGCCGTCCCGTGGACCCACATACTGCCTGCGACGTGCAGCAAGGCGGCCGTGCAGCTCGTCCAGGACCTGCTGCAGTTCGACCCGAGCCGGCGACTGACGGCTGCTCAAGCGTTGCAGCACCGGTTCTTCGACCAGCACGTCCCTCGACCGCGGTTGACAGGTGGATCGACAGCGATCGCCAATCGAGATGGCGGCGGTTCTCCGCGTCGATCCGAGCCCAAGAGCTGCTCAGTTGGCTTATTGTCGAGCCGCGACAAGGCAGAGGAGACGCAGCCGCCAGAGACGACCAAGGCGTGGCGAAGCTCCGTCAGGGAGGCTGGCGACAACGGTTTGTCCCCGCGACTGAAGGACTGGAAGGACTCGTCCAGCTACTTGGCCGCCGCGTCATCAAGCAATGCGATCGCTGGACGCGATGAAGCTAAGGCGGACGCGAAACGGACCCCGCCATCCTCTTCAGCTGCGAAGGCCTCGGCACCCAGCAAGCGGCTCGACTCGTTCGATGGCCCAGAGGACTTGGCAGACTACGAGGGAGAAGACACAGCTCTGCGTGGCGTCGGACACCTGTCGTCTCACCCACACCGCATGCTGAGCCGAGACTGCTCGCTGCAAGATCTGCTGGACGAGTTCTTCACATGAAGACAAAGTCGAATGAAGACGAAGACACATCGGAGTGCGATAATTCATCAGGTACTTTTATTCGTTCCGGGTCCGACCTCAGACAGGTCGTGTCCGTCACGCGGCAAAGCGGCGCCGACAGCGGTGGCTCCAAGCGTCTGGGAGATCAGACTCTTAGAACTTCATGGCGTGGACGCGGTCGTTCTTGGTCAGCGAGAACTTGGCGTTCAGGTAGGCCTTGAGGAACGGCTCGGCGTCGATCTTCTTGAGCAGTGCGGCGTCCACCGTCTTCTGGTCCTTCTTGCGCTGGTCCGGGATGACCGGGGCCTGGATTCAAGGAAGACAAGGCAACCACGACGCGTTAGCACGGCGGTTGGGAGCTTTGTGCCACGGCAGCGATCCCAAGCGCTCATCATCGAGCTTTCGCTCTTCGCGTCAGTCAGTCAGACCCGCGCCGTTTAACGACCGGGGAGACATCGGCAAACGAGCTACTCGCTCGTGTAGGGGGTGGTGGCCACCAGGACACATCATGTTGTGATGTGGACCCCCAATGACGACCACACACTTGGATAAACGATGGCGGCGGGTGGAAAAGAAGACGGAACCAAACGTACCGCAGCCGACTGGGCGAAGAACTTCTCCTCCTTGGTCTTCTTGGACGAGGCCTTCTCCTTGGCGAAGTAGGCGTCGTCGATGGCCGGGAGGGCCACGCCCTCGAGGTTCACCTTGGCCGACGTGGCGATCACGTACGCCTGGTTCACGCGGCGGAGCGGCACGCCATTCACCTTGTACGGGCCTGCAGTTCGTGGGGGACAAGTCACGGTCAGTTGCGAGTTCCATACTCACCGCAAGTATGTCCATGGAGCGACGGACGCTCCGAGCGAGTTCCTCAGCTCTCATAATCTGATAGATCTCCGGCCGGTTGCCCAGCGCCATTGCCGTCTCCAGACCACGAGACAAGCACCTCCAACGTATCAAGTTGAGCGTCGAGGACTGACCGCCTTGAGCCCCCTCCACCGCCTCCTACCGAGGCAGAAGACGGCGAAGAAGACCCGCAACAGCCAGAACTCGGCGCCAACCGTCCTTCACGTTGATCGCACTCGCCTCGTGACCCAAAGAAGGCGCAGACGAGGACGCGCAGCCTCCCGAATGTCAAGTTTGCATCCTCGGAACCCGTCGCTCGAATCGTCCACGGACGCACATACAATACGCAAGACGAAGAGAAAGAGCACGCACCAGTGACGAGCAGCAGACCCGAAGCGAGCTGCTTGAGGAAGACGACGCGCTTGCCGCGGAAGCGTCCTGAGAGCAGGATGAGCACCGAGCCGGGCGTGATCGACTTGCGCAGCTTGGCCGTCTTGACGCTGTTGCGCGCCGTCTTGGCCGACGGCAGCGGCTTGGGGATGTACTCGGCCGGGTACCACTTGCGCGTCGTCTTGGGCGCCACGCGGGTCGTCACCTTCTTGGGCGTCACCTTCTTGACGCCCTTGCCGCGGCCGGTCTTGCGCGCCAGCGAGTTGCGCGAGATGGCGTTGATGCCGCGCGCGAGCACGACGTTCTGGACCTTGACCGCCATTTTCACGATAAAAGGAGGATACCTGCTCGTGTGGACGTATGGACACAGCGTCACGGGTTAGACGTCGTGCCGCCACATATCCATGGGGAACACCACCACCGCGCAGCTAGCTCACCTGTCTGAATGAAACTGGTCGATGCGCGAGATCGATCGCGGGCTTTGCGTCGTCCAGGCCACCCAATCGGTTGCTAGGGGTAGGGAGAACAGCGGTCCGGACCGTGGATTGAACCGGTCTGACATTAGGTATGACGGTTGTCAAGGTAATACATCAGTTTAGGAAGTTGTTTCAGTCATTAGTATGTTATATGTGAGGAACATGGGGATGGTATTCCATTGGATGGGACTCATGTTGAAGGCTGGCCCTTGATGGAGCTGGCACCATGCGCGTGCTCGGTCATCTATAAGGCGTATTTCTCGCCCTACTCATCGTCGCTCTCCTCGTCGCCGTCGTTCTCGTCCAGCGAGCCGAGTACGTCGCTCTTGCCCAGACGCGCGAGCGCTGCCGTGATGTGCGCCACGCCCTTGTCCGAGATCATGTTGCTGTCCAGCTCGAGGCGGCGCAGGTGCGTCTTGGACGGCATGAGCTTCTCCACAACGGCGATGGCTCCCTTGGCCGTGATCTCGTTGCCGCAGAGCGACAGCTCCTCGAGCGCGGGAATACTGTCGCCGACCGCCGCGACGAACGCGATCAGGCCCTCGGACGTCACCTCGTTCTCGTCAAGCCGCAGCACCTTGAGGGATGTCTGCGACTTGAGCAGCGGGGCGATCGCCTCGAACCCCTCGTCCGCGAGCTCGTTGCCCGACAGGTCAAGCGAGACCAGCTGGATCTTGCTGTTCACGAGCGCCTTGACCACCTTGACGGCGCCATCAACACCGAGCGACGCATCGCGGAGCTTGAGGTGCTCCAGCTGCGTCTGCTTGCCGACGGCCTCGGCCAGCTGCTCGGCGCCTTCATCCTCGAACGAACAGTCGCTCAGGTCCAGCGACGTCAGGTTGTGGAGGTTCGCGTTCACCGACCGCGCGAGCTCCTGGCTCGCATCAACACCGGCACGGGCACTCGCGTAGCGGAACGCGGTCAGCCGCGGCATCTTGGAGAGCACGCTTGCGACCGCGAGGCAGCCGTCGTGGCCGCTCATGTTGTTGTAGAAGTGGAACTCCTCGAGCGTCGACGGCACGTCTTGGCCGTTCTGGAGGATGATTTCCTGCGCGATGACGCCGGCGGCCGCGGCCGAGATCCCGTTGTTGCAGAACAAGAGGCGGCGCAGCGCCGGCTGAGGGATCAGCAGGTCGAAGCACGCGCGCACGCCCTTCTCGCCG
>JAADXY010000899.1:0-12426 GCA_023338065.1 Phytopythium montanum
ACCCTTTCACGGGTCCAGGCGGGTGGCCCTTGATGCCTTCCCGCTTGCTCCAGTCTCCGTACGCGATGCAGACTTGCGAGCTGGGAATCGGCACGATCCGCTTGGCCAACGTGTCCAGAGCTTTCGTCTTCATTCGTGTCTGCAGGAACCGATACTTGAGGAACGCGTGCTCGGCCGAAAACTTCAGCAAGTAGCCGACATGCGACCAAAAGGTCGCAAGCCGCTCGACGTACAGCGCGAGGCTTGCCGTCTTAAACGACGGCATCTCGTTGCAGACTCCATTGTATTTCGGCTCCCGTTCGCGCAGCCTCGTGTGCCACTCTGTTGTCTTGTTCATCATCGCGTGGTGTCGATATTCCCGCGTGGCGATCTTCACCACACGTTCGCCTCGAAGATGTCGGCGTTTCCGTGGTCGTCGTCGCCGGTTGCGCCGCACCTTTGACCTGGATCTCTTGTGGCGAGATCGCAGCGGCATCCTGCCAGCAACCACTGCCGTGCACAGGTTCAGCATTCCAGGATCGATGCCAATCAGCACACGAGGCTGGTACCCATCAGGGAGGTGGCTGTACTCGTGCTCATACAGGTCCGACCCTTGGTCGTCACGGCGCTTGGTGCGTCGCGTCGGACGCTGCTGCGTTGACGCTGCTGTCGCTACCTCTCTGCTTGCCGGACGTTGCAACAGAACGGACGCCCCGTAACCATTTGTCTCGACTTCTCTAGCGAACGTCCTGCCGCTCGTCTCAAGCGCGGTCACATTGAACGCCGTCTGCATCAGTGCGTCACGGTTGAGCGAGTAGAACCGCTGGTTGAGTGCGTGCTCAGCAGGAATCTCCAGCGGTGCGTATCTGTGGCGTTTGTAGATCCGGCGGCACAGGTCGCCAAGCACATTTGTGTTGATTTTCACGAGCGCGGTAGCGAACGATGACCCGAGCGGCAGGAGGGAGTAGAGCCGTGTACCCTTTTTGTGCGGGTGTTGCAGCTGAACGGTCTCCAGAAACGACAGCATGTCGGCCAGTTTGCGCAAGAAGTGCGTGGGCCGCTGTCGAATGATAGCCTCCCAGGGCACCTCCCCGAGCCAGGCGCGGAGCTCGAGCTCGATAGCATCGTCGGTGTCCTCCTACTGGCTCGGCTGACTTCCGAACGCTTCGCTACTGCTGTCGTCGTCCTTCCCCCGCTTCTTCACTCGGTAGCACGCCGCTGTCAGCCTCTTCGTCTCTGCTCTACTGAGCTCAGCTTCGCCTGGCCTAGGGTACCGGAACCGAATGTATTGGTACAGCCTGCGTCTGAATTGGAGCGCGATCATGTTGGCCGCGTTGATTTGCATGAGCTGCGCCATCTCCGTGATTGACAGCCGTCCAACTGCTATGGATGGGGGAGTGAACCCGCCGACACGCTTGCGCTCCTGCCAGTGTCAACAGAACGTGGCGTGGAGCGACGGATGCATGCGTGCCTGCTTGCTGGTGCCAGCTTGATCGCGCTGCTCCGTCTCCTTGAGCGTAGCAGTACAACACCGGCAGAAGAACATCTGCGTCGGCTCCGGCAGCTCTTCATGCTCCTCCAGGCAGCGGATGACGTGAAGGTTGGCCACGTGCCAGCCTTCGAGCTGGACTTGTTTGAGCATCGAGGCCGAGTCGCGGATCTCTTGAAGCAACTCAGGAGACTGACAGGTCGTTTACAGCTTGCAGCTCACGCTGGAGAACTTGCCACCAAGCATGGCGCCGGCAGTCTGATTGCCCTTGCGCCGCACCATCGCCACGCGCTCGCCCCCAACGGCAGCTGTCAGGAAGCGCAAGACGCCCGCGGGCCAGAGACGCTCGAGGTCAGCTACCTCGCCTCTTCTGCTCGCGACCGACAGTCGAGCGGGCGTTCTCTGCGTCTCTCAGGCCAAAAGCGAATTCGCCACTGATTCAACTAGGTTACAAACTCGAGACCGAACGGTCGTCCATCCAATCAGCGTCCAGCTGTTCTGTGCTCAGCCAATGAGGTACAACCCCTGATGCGCGCTCTGCAACGCAGTATTCAGCCAATGAGCGTCCACCAACCTGAATGCATCTCTGTAACAGCTCGCATCCCAAATTCAAGTTGTTCGGCCTCTGTCGATGATGGCAACGCAGACGTCCGATGCATGCGACGCGACCGCGCGGCTCTTGCGGCGCAGCTGCATGCAAGGCGCGGCGTCTTTGGCAACTGCAACGAGACGCCGGCGAGGTGGCGAGGCTCGGCGTCTGCTGGCGGTGACGGACGCACGAGCGCTGCAACGGGAGTGCCTGGAGACCGAGAAGCTCGTCCACTCGGAGGCCTCGAGCGCGTCTTCCTCGGGCCTGTTGACGCTCCACGAGCGCTCGACCGGCGTCGTGGGGCTGGACGAGATCGGCGCGCTGAGGGACGAGCTGTGCGAGCTCAAGGGGATCAATGGGCTGTCTCTCGAAGAGGAGGCGTACGCTGGAGAACTCGAGGCCGTCATCGTAGACTCCCTAGCCCACGCGTTCGTCTCGGGGGTCACCAGTGATGGTGGTGACCCACTCCGTACAAGGCATGGAGACAGACCCGACGGCGCTCGACTGTGGCTGCTCGAGCTCGCTGTACACCCGTCGTCCGTGCCGCGCCAGCTCGCGTTCTCGCTGTTCTTGCAGGTTGCCGTCTCCTCCACACTGACTCTGCTCTCGACAACGGCCGGTTCTCCATGGAATGCACTCCGTCTTGCCGTCAGTAAGCTGCAAGACGAGCTGTTCGCCACGTTGCGGGAGATGCTGGCCAAGGCCGTTGTCGTTGCGGGCACTGCTTCGGCGTCTCCAACTCGCCGGCAGACTCGAGGATCAGCTTTTGTCACTGCTCACCGTGATCTGCCTTGGGTGGAAACGGCGCTGCAGTGCATCGCTCTGTTCACCAAACACGTTGTCGCCGACAGCGGCTTCAAGCGCGATCGACTGAGCCAGCTCGACCCTGTCGCGGTCCGCTATCTGTTTGAAGCGGTGGCGCTGGGCTCTCCCAAGACCGCGAGTGCTCAAGAACTCATCGTGGAGCTGACTGTCGCCACCATATACACGTCCGACTCTCAATTGCTGACCGCCTCGACGACTCCACCACGGCCACAAAGCGCTCTTCGGATCTCCACCTCAGCGTTTGAGCAGTGCTGCCCTCTTGAGCTGCTGCTCGCCATGCTGTACACAACTTCGAGCACACGCACCCAGCAGCTTCTGTTCAGGGTGCTTTTCGACTTGGCATGCGAGCAGCTGCTCAAATCCAAGAGCGCTTCCACTCCAGTCTGCAAGGACCCGGACTTGCTTTGGCTGGCGCTTCTGGAGCAAGACTTCCTGTCAAGGTGGCTGCGCTCCCCGCTCGCCTTCTCCTCGGCCTCCACTCCGCGAGTCGCCAAGGTGCTGGCCACAGCTCACCCGACTCTCTTCGATAAGTCCACGTTGGCCGTCCTTATGCAGCTGCAGCGCCTCCTTCGGGTGGATGAGTACTTTGAGCGGAGCACCAGCCTGTCAAACATTCTTCAAATCAGTGCGGGGACGGAGACTACCAGCCACGCTGGCACCATCATGAGGAAGGTCGACGAGCTGCTCATCGCCAATCGAGCGGCAGACAAGTTTCGAGGCGAGCTGTGGCTCTCCGAGCTATTGATGATCGGCGTCGCTCCTTCTGCTGATGGGAGTAGCCCGAAAGCTGCGATCTTGAATGGCTCGGCGGGTTGTGGAGGCGGAGAGCGAGACGAACCAACGCTCCGGGAGACCTGCCGCTTCGACAGCAGCGACAAGGTCCGGTGTGCCGCTCAGGCCAGACTATGGGGTATGATTGGTGACTCATCCTCGCCTGCCGAGCTGATGTCGTTCGCCCGAGTGGTGACGCTGTTCGTCCGACGGCTGCTTCGCTCCAAGGTGAGGACTGTCGAGCGAACGTGTGGGTGTGTCAATGCTCTTGCTAACGTGAAGCTGATTGTTTCTGATAGGCAGCGCTGCCGTCTGTCGCTGTCGAGCTCCACCATTGCCTTGATGCGGTGATGAAGCAGCGAGTGACCAGCAGAGAGGTGGTCGCGACGCTCATGCTGCTCGTCCTCGACGTCTCCCAGACATCAGAGATGGCACATGCCGACCATCGTCGACTCGCTTTCGACCGGTCCACAGCAGAGCTGCCCAAGCTTGAGCGTCCAAGTCCGGACGGTCAACGCGAGACAGCAGGCTCGACAGCCTCTCGATTCCTTAACGGGAAGGTTTCGCTCGACGAAGAGCTTCTGGTGGCTCTCGGGCCCGACTTCTTCCTCCACACAGCGCAAGTTCTCACCGTCCACCAGTCCTCAGAGCACTCCTGTCATGGTCTTTGCTGCGGCTCCACCTGGTCCGCCGTAAGCGACGCCGGCGTCTCTGCTGCTGTCATTCTCTTCCATCTCTGCGAGTCCAACGACGCGGCTCTCTCTCGAGTCGGCGGTCTCATCTCCGCCGTCGTGTTCCTCGAAGCATGCGAGACTCGCGTCGCAGTGTACGGCCGTTGATTCTCGGTTGAGGTGGTATGTTGATGGTCCTTACTGACGACGTCTGCCTGACTTGGACAGACTGGCTGCGAGGTTCCTACACCGACAGATCAAGCGCAGGGACCCGACCAAGTACTTGGCGCTGCTTCGAGGAATGAGTGCCACCTGCACCGACAACGACGACGGTGACATGCTCACCAACTCGCTTGTACACGTCCGGGCGATGCTGGAGAGCGGCGTCGGCGTCGGGGCTGAACCAAGCGCACAGCGTCAGTGCTGATGCAGAACGCGTTGAAGTTGGCGTCGGCTTACCGGTTGGCGAACCGGTTTCTACCGGTCAAGTACCGGTTCGCTTGACTTGGTATTTGAACCATGATATGATTGGTGAAAAATGTGTCCATCACTTATTTTTGACGAATCAAATGACGCGAAAATCAGTGGCTATGACGGCCCGTTGGATGCGCATTGTGCTCCTGCTCGCTGGCAGAAGTCGTTCGTTGCCATTCCCGAGTCGGAGAGCAGGTGTAGACGTCAATGTGATGATGTATGTGCGCGTACGTGGCCACGTTGGTGGCGCCGGTCGGTGACTCGAAGCCTTTGACTTGTGTGGGCGGAGAGGAGCCCGCTCGCGGCGCTCGGCGCGTCTCTAGCCGCGCGTATGGCCGACGGCCCGCAGCAATGCGACGTCGTCGGCCGCGCGGTCAGAGGGGCGACGGGAGCAGCGAGCGCTGGCAGACAGCGAATCGGAGAAATTGTGTGGAGTTCTCGCTGCAATTAGCCTGGACCATGAAACGCTCCGAACATGTCACTCCAAGCGATCTCCTTCGTGGAGAGACTCCATGGCTTGAGCAGCCGTCCCAATCTAGAATGAGAGGACGGAGTGTGTGGGCGGCTGCGACATCGCCGCTCTTAGGAATAGAAAAGGACCGCGCTGCTCCATCATGATGGAACGGGATCAACCAGGAGATTAAGCCTGCCAACTGTCCATGAAGGCGACAGAAATGGATGGCAGACCGGTCGTTTCACTTGGGAGTTCGATACCAGTTGGCGATCTAATGGCAAGGGTTCGTTGGCGGCGCCCCCTCAGAGACGGTCGGCTCCCAAAAGCTCTGCAGTGCCTGCAACGCCGCTCACACTCCTTCGTCACTCTCCAACTCTCCGCGGTGAACCGCAGCACACACAGCACCGACCGACAGCGTCAAGGTTCTCTCCACTGAACCCTCTCCAGGATGGGGGATCCCGTAGAGCCGAAGCAAGTGGTTCTTCAGCCGAAAGCTGTACAACCTGAAGGAGCCGCTAGCGACCCCGTGGCGTCCAAGGCGAAGGGCAAGAGCGGGAAGGCCGTCAAGGGCGAAGAGAAGTACTGGCAGCCGTACGTGACCGTCGAGGAGTTGGTCAAGCGCGTGCCCAGCAGCCGGATTTCGCCCTCGAACCTCGAGCAAAGCGCCGGGCTGTCGGCCAAGGATGTCGATGAAGCGCGTCTTGCTCATGGCTCCAACTGCCTGACGCCGCCGAAGAAGGTGCCGGACTACAAGCTGTTCCTCCAGCAGTTCCTGGATCTCTTCATGATCCTCCTGAGCGCTGCCGGGCTGCTGAGCCTCATCTCGTACCTGATCGACTCGTCCGTCATGCTCAACCTGTACTTGGCGCTCGTGCTGTTCGCCATCGTTATCGTCACGTGCATGATCTCGTTCTTCCAGGCGCGATCCACAAGCCAAGTCATGAACTCGTTCAAGAACATGCTCCCGCTGCAGTGCACGGCCATCCGCGACGGCGAGAGCCACGTCATCCCCGTCGAACAGCTCGTCGTCGGAGACCTCGTCTGGGTGCGCAACGGCGACAAAGTGCCGGCGGACGTGCGCATCCTGCAGTGCAACAACCTCAAGGTCGAGAACTCGTCGCTCACGGGCGAGTCGGAACTCATCAGCCTGGTCTCGGAGGCCCAGGAAGAGTCGGTGGCGCCGCTCGAGTGCAAGAACGTCGCGTTCAACGGCTCGCTGTGCTTCGACGGCTCGGCCATCGGACTGGTGCTCAGCGTCGGCGACAAGACGGTGATCGGCCGCATCGCCAAGCTCGCGACGTCGACCGCCCAGCGCGAGACCAACATGCAGCGCGAAGTGCAGGGCTTTGTGCGGTTCATCGGCGTCCTCGCGGTCGTCATGGCCTCGACGCTGTTCGCCATCGGCCTGGCGCGCCAGAACGGCCGCAACGCGCTCTCCACGTTCGTCAACGGCTTCCTCGTCATCATCGTCGCGAATGTACCACAAGGCCTGCCGGCCTCCGTCACGTCTTTGCTGACCATCGCTGCGTCCAGGATGGCGGCGAGGAACATCTTCGTCAAGCGCCTGGATTGCGTCGAGACGCTCGGCTCCATCACGCTCATCGCTACCGACAAGACCGGGACGCTCACCAAGAACGTCATGACAGTGACGGACACTTGGGCGGGCATGGCGTTCGCCGCGCAGCCGTCGGGCGACCACATCATGATCGAGCTCGACGACAAGACGGATTACTTGGCTGGGAGTACTCCCAAGGCCCTGCTCTTCCGGGGTGCTGCCTTGTGCAACCGCGCTGCTCCAGACGCTGCAAGTCGAGCCGCGAAAGCGCCAGCACCTCGCCGTGGGTCGGTCATCCCGACTGCCAGCCACTCAGACCCGGTTGAGTCCACGGCAGGCGTGAACAACTCGAGGACCGACTCGAGGACCAACAGCGGACAGATCATGCGCGAGCGCCACGGTCACGCCAGCAAGCGCCAGTACACTGGCAATCCGTCCGACATCGCGCTGCTGCGCTTTGCTGACATCCACTTCTCGTCTGACATCGCAAGGGCCGAGTGTCCGCTGGCGTTCGAGATCCCGTTCAACTCGACCAACAAGTGGCAGCTCGTGATCGTGCCTTCTCCTGGCGAGAGAGACACTCGCGCCAGCTTCGACGTCTTCATGAAAGGCGCGCCGGAGGTGATCGTCAAGCGGTGCTCCACCTTCTTGACCAGTTCCGGCACCGAGGCTCCGATCACCGACGAGTTCACGCGAGACTTCGCGGCGGCGTACGAGCTGTTCGGATGCAACGGCAGGCGAGTGATCGCGCTGGCCACCAAGCGCTTCCCTGCTCCGGAGCAACCCTTCTCCGCGGACGAAAACAACTTCCCTATCGACGACCTGTGCTTCGTCGGCCTGGTGGCCATCATGGACCCGCCACGAGACGACGTGCTGGAAGCGATCGCCAAGTGCAAGGACGCCGGCGTCAAGGTGTTCATGGTGACCGGCGACCACCCGCTGACTGCGCGCGCGATCGCTGGAGAGATTGGCTTGCTGAGCAGCGAGGACCGCGTGCTGGAGCTGCTGACGGCGTCTCCGTCGGTCGGAGCCAGCGTCATCGCTCCGTTGACAAAGTACGACGCCGCGGTGGTCCACGGCGGCGTGATAGACCACCTGACGGAGCAGCAGCTCAAGGCCATTCTAGGGCTGAAGTCCGTCGTCTTCGCTCGCACGACGCCGCAGCACAAGCTCGAGATCGTGCGGGCCAGCCAAGAGATGGGCGAGTGCGTCGGAGTGACCGGCGACGGCGTGAACGACGCGCCGGCGCTCAAGCAAGCTGACGTGGGTGTGGCCATGGGCCTAAACGGCAGTGACGTGGCGCGGCAGGCAGCCGACATCATCCTCATGGACGACAACTTCTCGTCCATCGTGCGCGGCATCGAGCAGGGCCGCGTGATTTTCGACAACCTCAAGAAGACGATCGCGTACACGCTGACACACCTGTGGCCCGAGATCCTGCCGGTGGCCATCACTTTGGCGCTCGGCATGCCCACGGGCATGACGTCGCTGCAGATCCTGAGCATCGACCTCGGCACGGAGCTCGGGCCGGCCATCTCGCTTGCCTACGAGTCGGCCGAGAACGACATCATGCGCCGCCCGCCGCGAGACCTGAACAAGGACCGCCTCGTGTCCACGTCGCTTCTCCTGTACTCGTACGTCGTGGCCGGCATGATCAACGCCGCGGGCTGCATCGTGGCCTACGGAGCCGTCTTCTGGCGCCGAGGCGTGTCGTTCAGCCACCTCATCTTGAGCACCGAGACGTACTGGAAGCCAGGCGCCGAGACGTTCTGCAACGCCGACGGTGACTGCCTGGACTCTGCGGCACAGAACGAGCTGGTGGCGCAGGCGTGCTCATCCTGGTTCATTGCCGTCGTCGTGTGCCAGTTCTTCCACATCTGGGTCTGCAAGACACGCCGGTCGTCGGCTAGGAGCCACGGGCTGTTCAAGAACGCCGTGACCATCTACGGCGCCACCGTCGAGATCCTCATCGTCGTCATCATCGTGTACGTCCCGGGCGTGCAGTCCGTCTTCGGCACGGCTTCGGTCGACTACGTGCCGTGGCTCATTGGGTGCGGAACGGGCATCCTCACGGTCGTGTACAACGAGAACCTGAAGGCTCTAGCGAGGACGCAGACGCCAGGACAGGAGAGCAAGCTCGTGCGGCTCGTTGCGTGGTGATTGGACAGCCAACGCCAATCGACAACCGCCGTCACTCCACCCAACCTGAATATATATCAATGCTAGAACTGATTACAACGCTTTCAGTCAGACGAGGTGCGATCCACGTGCATGTGCCAGGAGCAGTTGGGCGACCAACCACACGGATGCGAAAACAGCGTGTTAGCGAGACGGCATGACGATGAACTTGAAGCACACGACGGTCGAAAGACCGACCTGCGCACCTGCCAAGTCCTCGCAGTCACTCGGTGGACAGTTCGTGCCGCTGTTGATCAGCACTGGCGTGTCGCTCATGTCCTCGAGGTCAAGCGCGTCCATGGCGGCCAGCGGCTGGCGATGCTGAGGCGACCCAAGTAGGGTCAGGGCTGCAGCGCTTCAAGCAGGGCGTCGGAGACGTGCGGCATCGCCCTGCGCTTGGTGTCGCTGCCTCGTAGGAAGCAGCCCGGTGCGGCAGGTGCCCCGAAAGTGACGCTCGTGGAATCTAAGCGCCAAGAGGTGCAGCCGGCTGCGCGTCAGTGGAGCGGCGAGGCAAGTCGGAGGACGCGCCTAGCGGCTGCTAGCAACAGCGGGCGGGGACCAACCGATGACGGCGGGGACGTGGACGACAACGAGGATTTGGTGCTGACTATCACGCTCGCCGACGGGCACAATTAGGTAGTGAGCGACCGACGCGCGGGAGCTGAACGGCGTCATGAGGCCGTCCATGTGGCTCTCGCGGGACGCCGTGAATGTTGCACCGGCACTGACCTGGCCGAGGAGAGCCCAGAGAAGCTGTGGACCGACCTGATGCTGCATGCCAAGACCGTGGCTTGCGGCGTGCTGTCCGACCTGGCGCTGGGCGGCGCGCTCCAATGGGAAACTCCTTGAGTGTAGCAGCGGAAGACGGGGCAATGATGCGGGCGAGCGTGACCATGCAGCAGGGCAGCGGTCTCCGAGCATCCTCGACGAGATTCTGTCCTTCGGCCGTCTTCTATCCAGCGCTGTGGGCGACTTGCCGCGCAGCCTGATCGACTTCCGACATCACTGCTTCGCTCACGAGTCACGTGGACACCCTGGACGGGACGCGCGCCGGGAGGCTGGGCGTCCCACGCATCACGTAGGAAGTCGAGATGGCGCAGGCCGCCAGCTGCTTGCAGAGAAGCGACTCGGCCTGCAGCACGCGCACGTGGCTTGTCACGAAGCCGTTGATCTCCTGCGTCCGCTTGGTCTGCTTGCACGCCGCCAGGCCCAACTTGAACACGTCGAACACCAGCGTGAGCGTCTCCACTCTCAACGCGGGCACGAACACCATGCTGGTCTGGCTCGGCGTGTCGCTTCGGCCGCCAGCTTTCTAACGTCACCTTCATCGTCGACGGACACGGCAGAGAGCCACTCGAGAGCATCTGGACGACTCTAGGGCACCCGTCGAGCCTCATGCACATCGTGTGCAGCGTCGATCGCTGGTCCTTGACCTTACCGCGAATTCTTCGGCGTGCTGGTTGCGGCCATCTTCTTGGCCGTTTTGCCGTTAGGCATGCGGTGGGGCGACATGTAGTCGCAGGCCGAGAGGAATGTGGACGTTTCTTTTAGGTTCTCCGTGTCGAGGTAGTAGTCGACGAGGCGAAGGCAGTCCTCGACCCACTTGCGCGCGCCGGCGAATGCTCCGCGGTCCGCCGAAACGCTCGCCACTAGCTGCAGGTCGAGAGCCGCCAGATAGCTCTTGGACGACTCGTTGAGCAACTCCAGTGCGACGAACACCTGCGCCAGGAGGAAGAGCGTGTGCGCGCGAGTGCTAGCCACCGCCGTTGCCTCGTTCTCCCCCCCCTCATACTGCTGCTACCGCCGCCGCTCCTGCTGCTCAAACACCACGCTCAGTACATCAATAAGAGCCGCAAGCCTTCACGCCAGGAGCTACGTACTCTGTACGATGGCCGGACGTCGACGTTGCCCTCTTGCTCGGGCCGCGCCGTCACGTATTCACCCAGCGTATGCACTCAGCGATGAGAAGAAGCGCGCGGCGGCCGCATCCACGTCCCTCTGCGCATCTGCGTGGAGCCAGTTGCCTGCTGCAGTGTGGCGCTTGGAATGGAACGTAGCGCCGAGACGTACTGAGCGACTTCCCGACCGCGAGGGACGTTGCGCCGCGCCGCATCCTGGCTCATCGTATCCTCCTGCCATGGCATGAGAGTCGGAAGCGACCTGAGCTGCCGTGTGGCCGGTCTCGGGCGGCTGGCGTCGCACCGAGGCGACAGTGAGGTGGTGGGAGCATGTGCAGCATTGTGGTCACGGGCGGCGCCGCAACTCGTTGCGCGCTAGATGGCAGACGCCTGGGCGGCAGTGGCGACGCGACTTTAGGCTCGATTTGGCTCACGCGGCGCACAGCATCACGCCCAGTCGAAGGGCACGCGGTCTTCCGCCCGGGAGCGCGCTTAACGGGCCTCGCGGGCGGCGTCCGCTCGGAGCTTGCGGCGCTCCTGGCCGAGTCACGTGTCCAACCTTGAATAGTCAGGACGGACTCTAACAACAAGGAGAAGGACCACTCTCTCATCCTATGACCGTCATTCCGACTCTGGCCGTCAAATTGTGACACTTGTTGTCTAATCGTATACTCGACTGTTGAAAATATCACTGTTGCATCCCTGAAGTTGCCGTGCTACATGTTGAGCTGCTGAAATGACCTGTCACTCGCGCCGTGTTCAATTTCGGCCAATAATAATACTTTATTTGTATTTTCAACCAATAAGAGTCCATCATTATAGGGAGACCCCTGTTGCTGCCGCCAAAAGCAGTCGGCGGGCTTGCAAAGTGTATAGTAAATTCATTACATATTACAGCACTTACGCAGACCCACTACACTCGCCCTGCAATGTATTTATCGCTTTGGCATGGCTAAACCTCCTCCTGCGACCGGTTTGCAGAGCCTGAGGAGCGATTGGCGACGCGCTTTTTGTGCTATCGGTCAGGTACGTTGTCTGCGAGCTGAAGTCGGCCATGGACGGCCTCCTCCCTCTCCTTGGCTCGACGTTGGCACTGCCCAAGGTCCTGCCCGCATCACTACGAGCCAAACCAGGTCAAGAAAGGATGCTCGCGCCGGAAAGTACAGCTTCATACAACAGCTAGCACATAAGCTCGGACCGGTTTGGAAATCCAAACGCTGGCGTGTACTTTCTCCCCTTTGCTCTCCCGACAGGCCGGTCTTTCTCTCATTCACAGACTTTCCCAGCCTTGCACAGGCGCCTGCTGCCATCCGACGGCCGGTCCCCTGCGCGCTCCCCACGGAGGCACAAGGCGGGGACCCTGCCGGCCGCCGGAGCTCGCCCGGCGCTGCTCATGCTCGGCCCCGCGCGCCTCCTCGGAGGCTCGGAGGCGCAACGCGGGGGGAAACCCAGCTGAGGAGCGGCCCTGTAGATGCTGCGGGCCCGTCCGCGGGCTCGTGTGGCCGTTCAGGAGCGGCTTGAAGCACGGCACAGGCCCTGTACT
>JAADXY010000900.1:0-12410 GCA_023338065.1 Phytopythium montanum
GAGCTGCTGCGACGATGGAGCGTCTCCCCAGGGCTGCTATTCCTCCGCGCGTATGTTGCAGGCTGCGCCGGGGGCGGACCTAAGGACGCTGCCGACGACGCGGCCGTTGGCGCAATGTCGCCGGCGCTGTGGCTCATGTTGTCACCTCTAGACGACAGCGTGAAGTTGCTGTGCGGCGTCGGGAGGCTGTCTGCGTCGGTGCACGCTCGCCGCTTTGCCGGCGCAGCGTTCGCCTTCCCGCCCTGCTGTTGTTGCTGCTGCTGGTGTCGGTTCTGCTGCAGTCGCTTCTCCTCCTCGACGGCCGAGTCGTCGACCGGGCAGACCGACAGCCGCTTGGTGACGGGCTTGACGAGGATCCCGTCCGCTACCACGGCGTCTCCTCGTCGCACTCGGCGATCTCGTCCAGCAGCAGCGAGTGCGCGCCGTACTCGTCGCTAGCGCTCGAGAGGCTCGAGCGCTCGCTGCTGTTGACCGTCGCGTCGCCCGTGATGTTCGCCTCGAGCACCACAACCTGCTGCGGACGGCCCTCGTGGTCGCTGCTGCTCAGCGTCAGCGTCCGCCGGCCCGTTGCCGCCGTCTTGGCGGACACTGGCGCGCGCGCGGCGTTCGTCTCGGTGGCCGTCGCGCTCGGCTTGGCTGCTCCCATGCTCCGCTGCTGCTCTCCTCCGACTGGCGCAACCCCGCGAATGACTGACGCCGACGCGGATGTAGACGCCAGCGCGCGAGCGGCTGCAGTATCATTGAGTTCACTTTATTTGTTCAAAAGGTACACAGGGCGTAACCACTACGTTTTTCAAAGGGTTATTGATGCGGTAACCTTGGCGGCCGGAATGGCTGATCCCGGCCGCCGAAGCGGAGCTGGCCAGACTCCTTCCTCCCACCGAGCCCTCCGCCAAGGCGGCGTGGCTTCCAGCCCTTCATGACCCGGCTGCGCTCGTAGTCGACGAGGATCGTGGCGCCGTCGAGCACTTGGCGGTGCGCGCGGCGGTAGGCTCGCTCAAACGCGCGCTCGTTCTCAAACTCGACGAACGCGTAGCCCTTGGAGTGTTGCGTGACCACGTCGCGCACGAGTCGCACACGCACAACGCGACCAAACTGCTCAAAGAACGTCGTTAACGCTGCTTCGCCCGTGTCGAAGCTCAGCCGCGCAACGAACAGCGTCGCGTACGGGTTCCCCTGGACTTGCGGGTCGCGCGACACGTCGTAGCGCGCCGCGAGCGCCCGCTTGAGCGCGCGGTCGTGCGGCGTGGTGTCCGTCCCGTCGATGCTGCCGGCGCGCACTGGGTCGTAGTCCTTGGCAAACCAGCCGCGCCGCGCGCCGCCTGCTATCGCAGCTGATGGAGGCGACGATCGCCCACGCTCCAGCCGATCGGGGTCCATTCCGTTGCTTGTTGTTTTTGCTGGATAAATTATTGATGTAACCTAGGGGTATATCACCTTGAAAGGGCACAATCAATCGCCGATCCGACACGAGCGAGCGCCATGACGTGCGGGAGTGCGTCGCGGCTCTCCTCGCAGCGGCTGCAGCCCGTGCGTCCAGCGTATCTGTGCGCAGCTGTGCTGCTGCTATTGCTGTTGCGATTTGCGCAGCCGGTGCGCGGTTACCGCGTCCTCAGCGCGGCGGACGACCCGGTCGGCGGCGCGCACGCCGTCTTCGAGCCTTACTCGCCGGGACGCGCGGGGTACTACGGCGACCCGGCAGTGCCAGCTCCCGGCCGCGTAAATGAAGGCGCGCCGTTCTCGCCCGACACGCCGCGACTGTACCTGTCGCCACCGTTGGAGCGTGCGTTCGCCCTTCCCTTTGACACGGCCGCCTTCCTCAGTACTCTTGCTGACAGCGAACCAACATCCCTCCTGTCTGTGACTAGAGCGGTGTCCCGGCATGGCCGGCCCCGTCGGCGACGGCGAGTACTACTGCCGCGCGAGGGAGTATGGCTACTGCGACCGGCGCAACGGCCTCTGCGTGTGCAACCCGGGCTACACGGGGCTAGACTGCACCCAGTGCAAGCCTGCCTTCTTCCGCGTCGGCGAGCTATGCTCCCCCAAGAGTGAGTCGTCATGCTCCTCCTACTGTACGACCACCTCGACGGTCGTTAACGGCTGGTCTACTGCGCAGAGAACTGCTCAAACGACTGCTCCAAGGGCGGAGTCTGCGACTACGCGACGGGCACGTGCTCCTGCAACGCCAACCGAAGCGGCGCGGACTGCTCGCAGACGTTCTGCAGCTTCGACCCGCTCTGCCGCCGCTGTTCGGCCACTGAATGCCTCATGTGCGCTGAGGGATTCACTGTGGATCCACTGACGCAGCGATGCGGTACGCTATCGCATTAAGTTGCCGGGTGTTTGTTGGTCATGACGCTCAGCATGATCTCTCCTTGGTCACCAGTGTCCTGTCAGAAGTTCGACCCGCGGTGCCTGACGTGCAACTCAACTGAGTGCTTGTCATGCGCCGACCTCCTGCTCAACTCGGTGCGGCGCAGCGGTGCCCGTACAATCGACGCCCCACTCCCAGCGGACGAGAGGGCGAGAGAGTTCTCGCACACGTTCTCGTTCGGCAGCCAAGACCCCAGCGTGTTCGACGAGGCCGAGCCGTACTTTGTCGTCCTCCCATCGCCAGGCAACAGCGACGGCAAGTACCTGAACGACTCGACCAAGACCTGCGCTCAGGGGACGCGAGCAGACGCATCCTGGACCTGCTCGCCGTTCCCACTGAGCCACCGCGTGTGCGGTCATCACGGCATCCTCTCGTTCCGTTCGCCTCTCTACGAAATTGACGAGGCTGCCGGCACCGTCACGCTGGCGGTGCGTCGGTCCGGAGGTGGTGTGGGCACCGTAGCGATCGAGTATGAGCTCGAGCACGTCACCACGACGCCCGACGACGTCTCTCCGACCGCATTCTACACCGGCACTCAGACGCTCGTGTTTGCAGAAGGCGTCGTCGAAGTCGCTTTCCAGCTGACGATCCACGACGACTTCATCGTTGAGGGAAACGAGACCTTTCGTGTGTGGCTGCGCGATCCCGCGGCGTCTGAGCCTCGTGCGACGCTCGGCAACCAGCGCAGCGCGCTCGTCACCATTATCGACGACGACAGAGACCGGACGGTTGCGCTCAAGTCCTACGTCATCGCCCCAGACACGTCGTTGAAGCTCGGAGGGGTTGCAGATGAAACGCTTCGCTTCACCGTCCAAGCCGTGCTTGGCAGCGGAGTTGAAAGGCGAGTCAGCAGCACGGCGAGCACCAGTGACGCCTTGCTCGTCGAGTCCTACGCGATGGACTCGGCTGTTGAAGACGACGGCGCCGTTGACTACAAGATCTTCCGGGTGCGACAGCTTGGGACGGTGATCAACAACGCCAACGGAACCTACACATGCTCGTGGCATCGGACTCTGGCTGGCAATGTGACTGTCACCGTGTACATCCTTCACGCCGGCGGTCTTCTCGGGGAGTACTACCACGATGCCTGGATCGGTTCATACCAGGCGACACTCCAAGCGCGAGCGCCAGTTATTCATCGAGTGGATCGGCACGTCAACTTCACGTGGGGACCTGGGACAGTCTTCGCAGGCGCCAGCGATTACCTTTCAGTGCGGTGGAGCGGATGGCTAAAGCCGAAAGTCGCTGGCGAGATTACGTTCCATGTGTCGGCAAACGACCACATCCGACTGTGGGTGAACGATTCGCTGCTGCTCGACCGCTGGGACTCGCACGACGCGTTTCTCCCTGCAGATGTCACTTCTACCGCCTCGGCAGCCATCGAACTCACAAGCTTCCATTGTCCAATCGTGCTTGAGTATCGAGAGCTGAGCGGCAACGCGCAGGTTCAGTTGTACTGGAGCAGCGCGAGTCTCGCCAAGGAGATCGTTCCGGCAGCCAACTTGTTCACAGCCGAGCACATCCAGGGAAGTCCATTCAAGAACGTCCCCATCTCTCCCACTGCATCAGCGAGCAACCGCTTGTCTATCGGATCGACAATTCGTGGTGTACTAGCGTCTGCACCAGTGATCGCGGGCAAGGAGTTCGCCTTCCAAGTCCTTCCGCGCGATGTGCACGGGAACGCGTGGCGCAGACGGCAGCTCGCACTCTCAGACGACTCGTTCGCCGCTCGCCTTTCGCTGTCAACAGACCTGAGTCTCGGGGGAGGACTGGGATCGAGCAATTCAGTGGACGCAGTTGTGATGTGGGATCTTCAGTGCGACTGCTTCCGCGCGAGCATGGCTCCGATCCGAAGCGGTCAGTACGATCTGGACGTGTGGATCATCAACCGCCGAGACATCAGCTCGCAGCTCAAACTACCGGAAAGTCCGTTCCCAGTGCGCGTGCTGTCTGCCAGTATGAGTCCCGCGCAGAGCGTGATATCAGGCGCTGGGATCCAGGCGAGTCGCGTTGCTGGAGTCGCGACGACAGTGCTCCTTGAGGCTCGCGATGCGTTCAAGAACCGATTATACACGGGTGGGTTGGCTTCCCACATCGAGCTCCGTGGATTCCATACCAGTACTGCCGGAAGCCAAGTCGCTCCAGCCAACGGCGCGATTGTCGTCGGCAGCGTACTGGACAACGGAGATGGCACATACTCGCTGATATACACGCCGCAACTCGCTGGCACCTACAATGTGGCCATCAAGCTCAAGGACGCGCATGTGAACAACAGCCCGTACACGGTCACGGTGATTCCAAACGTTCCGGCAGCAGCCACCACCACGGCGTCGGGTTCAGCACTTGCCTCAGCATTGACCAACATCCAAGCCTCCTTCCAGATCACGACGCGGGATGCCTGGGGGAATCTAGCGCTGCAAGGCAGCGCAACCTTCCAAGTCCAGCTCATTCACCCAGTCAAGGGCAGTGTCAGCGGGTCGTGCGTCGACCTACTCAACGGTCGGTACACATGCTCCTACGTCCCCAAGTACGTCGGTGACGCGTCGATCGTGAGGCTTCGAGTGGCGTTGGCTAGCATTGGAGGCAGTGCTGTCGACATTGCTGGCAGTCCATTCGCTGTCGACGTGGCAGCTGGCCCAGCGCTCGGGACGCTGTGTATCGCACAAGGCGCCGCACTTGTATCGGCGGTTGCAGGCGTCCGAACCAACTTCTCGATCCAAGTTCGCGACTACTTTGACAACATCAAGACGAACGCAGGCTCGGAAGCGGTCTCGGTGATGTTCACTGGTCCTTCGCCCTCAACAGCAGTCGTGTCGTCAACAACCGCTGGGATTTCGATCCAGTACACCGGCGGTGGCATCTACGACGTCTCGTATCGACTTACCACCAATGGAGCTTTTAGCTTGCGAGTGCAAGTGGATGGCGCGGATATCCACAGCAGTCCGTTCAGCATCTACACGTATCCAGCGTCGGCATCGCCTTCAACTACGACCATCGACCTGGTCTCCCCGTCAACTGGAACTGCATTCTTTGCCGGCGAACAGATTGTTGCTCGAGTGACCACTCGCGATGAGTTCACCAACACCCTCGAGACCGGAGGCTATGCGTTCCACTTCCACCAAGATGCCATGACCGTCATGACAACTCCCATCGCTGACACATCGAACGGCCAGTATCTCGTGACACTGGTGCCAAAGCTGGCCAAGCTTCGTGGTTTCGAACCGCGGGTCTTGTTACCGGGAGGACTCAACGCAACATACATGACAAACCCCAATGCCACGATCAGCAGCAAGCGAGACATCAAGCTCGAGCGAATTGACCCTGTGGTCGCCTTCGACTTTGGCGTTCATCCACCAGCATTCACTGACACGATGGCGACGTTTTCGATCCGCTGGAGAGGGTTCTTGAAGCCTCGCTTCTCTGAAATGTACACGTTCAGCGTCGATGTCGTCGGCGGGGTCAGTGCCACTATCAACGGAGCGACTGTGCTACCTTCAAGCATGTGGCCACGGAGTTCTCGCGGTCATGGAAGCGGCCAAGCGATTCCTTTGGTGGGTGGCGAGTTGGTGACAATCGACGCCAACTACACAAAGCAAGACAGTCTGCCCACCGGAGCCATTGCGCTGTATTGGCAGAGTCTATCGCAGCCGCGAGAGGTGATTCCTTCGACAAGGCTATTCACATCGTGGCGCATCGTCAACAACGTCCCGCCATTGGATATCCTGCCTGCGGCGTCCGAGCCAACAGCCTTCACCGCAGTGTTTCAGCTGATGGAAGGCGGTGTAGAGCCGAGCAATGTCGGTTATGTCCACGGAGTGGCTGGAGAAGTCCTGTCGTTCGTCGTGACAGCTCGAGACGCGTTCGGCAATGCTCGACGCAGCGGTGGCGATAGACTGTACGTCCACTTCCCCGAGCTGACATCCTCAACAGCCTACTCCCCCGGCAGCACAACAACAAGTGGTGCAGTCTATCCCAGCATTGTCGACCTTGGCAATGGCAGCTACGAGATCTCATTCTCGCCGATTTGGAGCGGCGAGTTCGCCATGGTGATAGCAGCAAGTGCGGACGCAAACGTCCCGGTGACAGCTGGCGTCAACGCAGTCGACCTGTACCTCCGTGGGAGCAACATCCAGCACAGTCCATTCACGTTGATCATTGCTCCAAACGAAGCTACAGCAGACGACTCGACCGCTGTCGGCGCCGGGTTTTTGCTCGCCACGGCGGGTGAAGAGACGTGCTTTGTGCTGCAGCTGCGTGACTTGCACGGCAACCGCCTGCTCTTCTCCTCCGCCCCGACATCAATCGACAGTGTCCGAGTCAAACTCACTAAAGGATCGACCGAGGTCTCGGCGCGCGTGAACGTTGCGACAGACTCGTCGTCGACACCCTGGGCGGACTTGTCGGTTTGCTACACGGCGACTTCGACGGGCTTGTATCGAGTTCTCCTAAGCGTCGACCGCGGTGTGAACTTCGCGGAGAAGACCGCAAGTCTACGCGTATACCCCAACGCAGCGTCGGCGGTCACCTCAACGCTGGCGGGCGATGGTATCGCTTCGTCAATAGCCACGGAGCAGTTCTACTCGTACCAGGTGACGGCGCGGGACGCGTGGGGCAACGCGCTCGAAACTGGCGGTGACCAGTTGTTCGTCGAGCTGCGAGGCCCCCAGCGCGTCTGGGGAACCGTCACCGACCTGCAGAACGGCCAGTATGCTGTGCGCTACTTGGTGTCACTACCAGGCGACTACGATCTCGAGACGAGGCTGGCATCCAGACAGCAGCCGAGCGGACTCTCAGCCGTCTACTTCCCTGGCACGCTGTCAGTAGACCACGCAGCCGTGAATGTCCCAGTGTTCCGCACAATCGACCCCAATATCGCGTTCGATTGGCAGGCCAACCAGACTATGCGAGGGTACCCCCGCATCCAATGGCGCGGGTACCTCGTTCCCGCCTTCACCGAGGTTTACACGCTGTCGCTGCAGGTGTATCCTGCGCGGTCGGCAGCCGTGTACATCGGCGGATCACCCGTCATCGACGTGATCAACAGCGAAAGCGACGGCGATGATAGCGAGGGCAGTGGAGTGGTTACGCTGACGGCGCAGGTGTCACTCGTGGCCAAGCGCCTTCACCCGTTGCTGGTCGAGTACCACGCGCTCCCGCAGCGCGACCCCGAGTTCAGCCGGCTGGTACTGAGCTGGCAGAGCGCCTCGCAGCCATCACAGGTCATTCCGACCACCGCTTTCGTTCCCAACGCCGACGAGATCCCTCCTCGCCATCGACTGGTCGCGACGTGATGAGCGCTTGAACGCGTTGATGTTGAAGTAAACTCCGACTATGATTGGTTGGGAATAGATCGGGAATGACCATAATATGGTCATTCCTCATTGGTCAGGTTTTAGAGTCATAGTTGTCCTATTCTCCCCTATCAGATAGACAAAGGGATCTACAGACCCAGCAGCTGGATGCCAATCCGCCCCACGCGCCTGCTGCTCCTGCTCTCCTTGCTTGCCCCCACAACCTCTTACGACCCACAAGACATGACCACGACGGCAGCCAAGGGACTGGGCGGTGCCGCACGCGCGCTGCGCGTGTGTCTACTGACGGACGTCGAGGGCAACTGGCAATATGTGCGCAATGTGGCGCGGCAGTCGACGTGCCTGCGTCTCGTGCCGCGCGGCGGGGGCGTCGGCGGGGACTACAGCCCGGGTGACGGGTACCACGACGACGAGTTGGAGCTGCGCGACGACTGCGTGTTGGTGTTTGGTGGCGACGCGGGCGACAAGGGCGGCGAGACTCTCAAGTACGTTCCCCAGTCGCTTTTTGTGCGGGAGGAAGACGGCGGACTGACAGGCTGGATGTAGGTGCTATGAGCAGCTTGTACGGCTCAAGAAGAAGCACCCGGACCGCGTGGTGCTGCTGGTCGGCAACCGCGACGTGAATAAGATGCGGTTCACGTCCGAGCTTGACGACCGCGAGATGAACCTCTCGTCGATGGTCAAGGGTGAGCGCCGCACAGCCCGAACGTCGCACAGCCCGAACGTCGCAATCACATCTCCATACAGTCGCTACGGCTAACGCGTGGGTGCTGGTGCTTAGAGATCCGCGACGGTCCGTTGTGGGTGCCCGAGGCGAAGCGCGTGACGATCCGTGACTTCCTGGCGCAGCAGCTCGAGGATGGCGGGTCCGAGACGACGTGCAAGGCCGCAGACCTCAAAGAAGACGATGCGCATCTGGAAGAGGTCAACACGAAGGCGAACCGCCTGCGGTGGATGCTGGAGCACACGATGGGGTCCCAGGGCGACCTTGAGCGCCGCCGGAGCGAGCTCGTTGAACGTCAGCGCGGCGTAGATGGCAGCGGAGCGACTGGCCCCGTGGACGACAACGCGGTGCTACGCTCGTTCCTGGACAGTGTGCAATGCGAAAGCGGAGTGGTCCGCGAGTTTCTCCGACTCGGAGCGCTGGCGTTCGTCGCGCACAAGACGCTCTTCGTCCACGGCGGGATCATGAGCGGTGCTGGGCCCGACACGGACCCTATCATCTCGTTCGGCCGCGTCCCCGACGAGCCAGACAAGCGCTACGACTCGGTCTCCGAGTGGGTCCACAAGCTGAATGCGTGGTACCAGCGGGAGGTCGACGACTGGATCCGGAACCCGACGTGGCGCAACGAGGATGCTGATGCCGCGACACGAGGGGGGAACGAGCTACTCAAGTACGTGCTGCCCGACTACCCGGCGAGCGTAGTTATGGGGCGACACCTGCTGCCGTTAGGCATGCCGGCGCTGCTGCCTCCCCACGTCGTCGCCACGCTCACCTCGCCGCCCAATGGCATCGAGCGCGTCATCGTGGGCCACACGCCGCACGGGAACTGCCCAACGTTCATCAACCACGGCGTCGGAGAAGGTCACGAGAGTTCTCCAAAGCTGCAGGTCATCATGTGTGACACGAGCTACAGCGACGCCAAGGCGGCGGATAACCGCGGACAAGCGGCAACCGATGTCGTACTGGACACTGACGGCACTGTGAGTGTCCGCGGCGTGCTAGAAGACGGACGACCGATCGCGTTCGACAGCCGCGACCCGCTTATCGGACGGCCGCTGGCCGACGGGGCGCAGGTCAAAGCCAAGATGGCGGACTCGGAGCGCGATGAGTACCTCGTCTACTCGGTCAAGAACGGCTACTCGTACTCGTACGACTACCGCACTGCTGAAGACTTGGCACTCACCATCGAGTCGAGCTAAAAGCGTGTTGGCTGCGCTATTAATACAGACTCGAGCTTGCAGCTGCAAGTCCTCCACGGAGAGTCACAAACGCGCCGCACTTGAGAGAAGACCATGACGCTGGACACGCTGACGCGCGCACAGGCGGAGGAGAACCACGTGCGGCTCCAAAGCTCGCTCACCCGCACCAGCCAGGAGTTCTTGCTGCGGTTCAAGCACGATGAGCTGCTGTTCCGCGCTCGGTCTCCAGACACTAGCAATCGCCCGCTGTCGCCGCCGCTGGGATCGCTCCAATCCGTCCCAAAGCAAGCGCAGCAGGAAGAGAAAGACCTCGTGCGAGACGAGCGTGTGCGCCAGTGCTGCAAGCGCGTCCGCGTGTGGCGGCGACTCGCGACGAACCCGCTGCTGCAGTACAAGCAACAGCAGGTGGCTGCTGCTCGCGCCGGCAACGGCAAGAAGAGCGATCGCCGCATGCACGCAGCGCAGCTCATGACGCTGATCATCGATATGTACGAGCAGCGGCTTGCCGCGGAGCTCGAGGCGGCGGCTAGCTCGTCGGCGTCGATGCATTCGCTTGCCCTCGTTCCGGCGCAACACGTCGAGAGTCTGCCCGAGTTCGTTGCGCGGTTCGTCTCGCAGCGCGCACCAAGCCGTCGGGCGGCTGCCGACCAGCTGCACGGCATCGTGGCCACGGTTCTCCACGCCACGGCAACCAGCCAGCGTCGCGTGCATCTCTTCGGCTCACTCTGCGGACTGCTCCCGATAAGCATCGAGCAGCTGGGGACGAGCGACAGCGTTCAGGACACGGGTGCGGCTGGTCTCGCCTCGTTCAATCCGCCGGAGCGGGCCCAAATGTTCATGCACGTGCTCGCTTGTCTGCATCGCTGCAAGCTCGCGTCGACTCAGGGCAACGCGCGCGTCGGTGACGACTTTGCGGCGGGTTCAGCGTCCATGAGCGACGTGGTGTTCCACCACGCCGGCGTCTCGCAGCACGCGGCGCAGAAGGTGGTTGCGGAGCTCTTCCGCGATGACTTCTACTGGAACATGCACTTCTGGCGCGCTCAATGCCGCGAGCTAGGCGTCCGCTACGACTGGCCGCCGGGTGCGAGCGACGAGCTGCAGACGCGAGCCGTGGCGTTGGCCGCGTCCTCGCGCAACACGCTGCTGAACGCGTCACGAAAGATCGACACGGACGCCTTCTTGGAGCTGCTCGTGCTCGCCTGGACGCAGCGAGCCCGAGAGGTCCACGCGCTGCTGGACGCTGCGACCGACATGGAGGAGCGAGCCGGCGCCGACAGACTGTTGGCGCGCGAGCGTGAGCAGGTCGCGAGGACGCAGCACCAGCCACTGACAGCCCAGGAGCAGACGCTGTTCGCTCAGCTTGTCGACGAGTTCTGGAATGCGCCAGTGCCCTGGACGAGCGCGAAGGTGCAAACGCGACTGGGGCGGGCAGCGGACGCCGCCGCGCCGCGCCGGACACTGGAAGAGGTGGGTGCGCTGCATGCCGAGCACTTGGCAGGCATGAACGCAGACGAACGTCCGTGGGAATGGCAGCGCTGGCACTGGGAGGCAGACTGGGAGTGGGGCGCGCTGGTTGTCCCGCAGGAAGACAAGTAGTTTTGTTGTTGACTGAAAATTGGAGCAACTGGTTGAAGTCGCTGCGATGCCGTCAGAAGCCAGGAAGGAGGCGGCATCTGCAACAAGCATTCTCCTATGCTTCTGCTGGCTCAGTGTCAGCCCCTGCAACGAACGACAAGCTTCTCTAGCCTTGAAGCCTTGAGGACCTAAGTGTAAGTGAACCAGGGCATGGTCGACGGTCGCACCCACTCGTACGGGTAGGTCTCGTTGGCCTCCGAGTTGACGACGACGTCCTCGAGCTCGCCCATTGCTTCGTGGAAGGCGGCGATGGGTTCGCCCAGCACGGACTCGTCAGTGAAAGGCGACGTCGTGTACGCCTGCAGCGCCGAGAACTTGTCCGGGATGGGGCGGAAGAAGCGCACTTGCATGTAGGCCATGAGCGGGAAGACGTCGGACGGGATGAAGTAGTCGGCCGGGTTCACTTCGACGCCCTTCTCGGTCGGCAGCGGCGTGTTGTAGAGGGCCGTAGAGCTGAAGGGGGCAGCCTGGTTGTGCCACGACTCGCGGCCGTTCATGAAGTGGTGCTTGACCGCGTTCTGGAAGACGAGGTGCGTGACCAGCTTGATCAGGTCGTCGAAGCCCGAGAAGGAGGAAGAGAAGTCGTTGACCCCCCAAACAGCCGACGCGCGCGCCGCCCACGTCTGCAGCTCCGTGTCCTGCTGCACGGCCTCCTCGCTCGAGTAGTAGGCCTTGACATACGCCGTCACGAAGTCCTTGACGGCCGTGTAGTACTTGTCGCCGTACTTGACGAGTCGGTGCTTCGGCAGGTAGCTGAGCCCCGTGTCGATCATCTCGGTCGGGTGGTCGTACGAGACAGTGAAGTTGCTGAACATGGAGTAGAGGTAGCGAATGGAGCCCGAGGCGCCGAACGCCATCGACTGGTCGTACGGCGAGTCCACCGCGAACAGGACCGAGCCGCCGACGTACTCGAGCCCCATGTTGCAGAAGAAGTGGTAGTTGAGCAGCGCGTAGATCGGGTGCTCTGGCGCCATGCTGCGCCACATCTCGACCTGGATCGGGATGGACACCATGTGCGTCGTCGCGAGGTGGAACATGGGCTGGAAGTTGAGCTCCGTCGCGTCCAGCGCCATCTTGGCCACCTGCCACTCGCCCGCCGAGTCCTCCTTGGTGTACGTGAGTCCCGTGGTAGGGAGGTGGATGGCAAGGGGGAGCAGGTCGCCAGA
>JAADXY010000901.1:0-12409 GCA_023338065.1 Phytopythium montanum
TCTAAAACAACGCTTTTTATGGCACCTGATATTGAATTAGACACGGTTTTACCAGAGTGGCACGCGCCATTGTTATTGGATCTAGAAATGGTGTGCACCACTTCATCCGATGCTGGTGGCGGCAGTGTGCGCTTGGATGGCGATATGAGCCTCTAACCACCTGTGTATGCAGGCTACAACCCGTGTCTATCTGTTTGTCAAAAAAAAGTTAACGTTGATGGCCTTCCGCAGCTGATATTTCGGGGTTCGCTTCCGAAATCCATTGCAGTTGACAGGCGGCGTCAATATTAAAATGGTAATGTTTTTTTTGCGTATTTTCGAAGGAAAAGCCGCGTTGTTTTGTCCCTTATTGAACTTCAATATAAAAATATATAGATGTGATACAATGTACATTTTCAAGTATTTTTACTATTGAATCGATTGCTCAATTCTAATTGCTTTTTTGTAACTTGTACTACAGCCCTGTTCACTGTGCCGCTCCATTTATGAAAATACAAACATTTGTATACCAAAATGGATAGTTCTAGAATGGTCGTGTACTAAACTCAGACAAATGAAATGGTGGTTTTGTTGATTGTAATGCATCCACATATATATTTTTCACAAAAAAGAAAGGTTCCACGATTTTTTTTGAAAAATATCATTTGTGTCTATTTGAGAATTGATTTCATTTAGAATGAGGTCATTGTGTTTGAATACAACTGTTGACATCAGGAACGTTCTCGATGGGATCTGATTGGCCGTAAATGCACCTCTGGGTAGGGCTATTCGCGAATATCGTCGACACTTGATCAAATTATGCTCATGGGCGATTGAATATTAATTTATATACAATATACTGGAATATGGTTGAATATACTTCCAATATGTTTTGATATCATTGACTCCTCTGGATAAATATCCAGGGATCCATATCCGAGTTTGGTCTATTTCTGTAATTTTCTTATTTTCTTTCACTCGGTCATTTTTGTAATAGTTAGATCTTCCTCAATGTCTTAATCAAAGTATCTAGATGGGAGTGCAAATTCCACAATGCAACGATCGCACAGATGACAAAAATGGAAGTCCAAATGTTATGTCACTGACAAAAGTAGAATTCCTGTTTTGATTACATCTGCCGTAATTTACACTCCATAAAGTACGAATGATGTGACCACACCATCAAACTGCGTGGTTTATGCTTATTTCCTGTAAAATCTAATAAGTAGGTACCGAAAATGACCGAAGCCTGATTTCTCATCAATTCCCGAAGGTTTATAGTTTACTTCCTGGTGTGGCGCAGTGTGGTGCGGATAGGAACGGAAGGAAAGGAGCCAGTTCGCAGAAACCTTTTCCGCTCGACCAGTTGCGGCCCGCATTCCCTCTTTTCCCCTCGAAAGAGCAGAAGAAGACTTCGACCGCAGGCTCTCGCGAAGTACAAGACTCCCCCCCGCTCCCGATCACGATGAAGGTCTCCGCTCTGCTCGCCATGACGGCGGCGGTGCTTGTCACGTTCCCTGGCGCGCGCGGCGAGTCGGGCAGCGGACAGCCGGGCTACTGCGATGACGACGACGACTGCACGGAGACGGCGTCTGGCTACGTGTGCGTGAGTGTGCAGACGACGCGCGAGGGCATCGAGGACGTCAAGCAGTGCCTGCCGTACAACCAGACGGGCGACGTGTGCTCGGGCGTCTCTCCCGGCCTGTGCCCCAGCTTCTCGACGTGGGACACGGACTTCCAGTCGATCAGCGCCGTGTGCGCCTACTTCGTGCCGGAGTCGGGCACCAACTGCCTCACGTCGTCGTTCTCGGGCAGCGACACGGACGGCTACGTCGAGTGCCTGGACGTGACGGAGGGCTCTGGCTCGACCGCCGAGACGATCGGCGCGCTGTACGGCTGCGTCGACTACGACGGCTCGAACCTGCTGTTCGAGGAGGACTCGGACTCGTGGACGCTGGCGAACAGCCTCAACATGTCGGGGCTCATCGACGCCGGCTGCTTGAACCCGACGGCGGACGACGTCGTGTGCTCGGGCCGCGGCACGTGCGCGCCGACGTCGGCGAACTCGCTGTCGTACTACTGCGACTGCAACGTGGGCTACAACGGCACGTACTGCCAGAAGGTCGTCTCGAACGCGTGCACGACTGAGGCGCAGTGCGCCGCTGGCACGTGCGACCTGACGACGCAGGAGTGCGTCTGCGACGAGGGCACGACGGGCAACCAGTGCGCGTACTGCGACCCCGACTCGTCCAAGGCCTGCAACGGCCACGGCACGTGCGTCGCGGGCACGTCGACGGAGTCGTCCGCCGGCACGGTGACGGCCGCCGGCTCTGGCTCGGACGCCACGTCGACCTCGGAGGCGACGGTCGGCTCGGAGTCTGGCTCGGACGCGTCGGGCAACACGTGCTCGTGCGAGGACGGCTGGGCCGGGGACCAGTGCACGCGCCAGGTGGCCTCGAGCTCGGACAGCGACAGCTCCAAGACGGCGTCGTCGACGTCGAGCACGACGGGCTCGAACGGCGCGGCCGGCCTGGTGGCGTCGTTCGCCGTGCTGGCCGCCTCGGCCTTCGTCGCGGCGCTCAACTAGACGACGACGGACCGCGGCGAGGACCAGTGATGTGTGGCGAGGCGATCGCCGCCCAGAGGTGTCTGAGTTATGGCTGGGACTCGGAGCCGTTGCATACTCTCGCAGTGTATCTCTCCTCCTAAACGAGTTGCATTTTTGCGCTATAGCCTCTTGTCTCCTCGCGTCGCTTGGCGCAGCCATTGGATCTTTTCGCGTTGGCTGGCTGATTTCCAGTGAATCGCCGCCGCCTTTCATGAGATAAATGTGCCTGTCGTCGCACCGAGTTGAGGCCATTGCAGAAGTGTCCAGTGTGTTACAACTTGAGGCCATGAGCGCGGCCAATGACGTCGTCTGCACGTCGACCATGGAGCCATTTGCCACGCGTTCCCCCATGTCGGTCAAGCAGCGACGTCATTCTCGCCAGGACCCCAAAAAATCTACCTGGAAATCCACGTGGCCCACACCGTGTTCTTCTCCCCTTGATTTTATGCGCTTTCATAGGTTTTCCCTCTCATGATTGACAGGGTATGTAGTATAGAAGGATCCTTCCTCGCGCCTTGATGCGCGAATTTGACAACCCACCTCGGGAATCCCCAGTCTTCCTTCCTCGGTCAAGCGCTCGCGGGTACACTAGCGAACCCACCGCGGAGACGACAACCCCGCACCAGCCAGCCACACACAGACACACTCAAGGCCACCCAGGCGACGCGCGGTTGGTTGGACGCCATGAGCCGCATGAACAGCCGCATGAGCAGCCGCATGAGCTCGAGCTCGCGCATGTCAATGCAGAGCGACCGGTCGGGCGGGCGGCCCGCGGGCCCGACGGCGCTGCCCAACGACGCCGTGCTGTACGTGAGCGTGCACGCGGCGCGCGACCTCAAGCGCAAGCAGAAGATCGGCGTGCAGGACCCGTACTGCGCCGTCTACATCGTGGCCAAGGGCAAGCAGCAGGAGGACCCGGCCTTCAAGACGTCGACGCACGAGGACGGCGGCCAGTCGCCCGTCTGGAACGAGAAGGGCACCATCGTGGTATCGGACGTCGCCTCGGACGTGCTGCGCTTCAAGATCATGAACGAGAACCTGATCGGCAGGTGAGCAAGGACGCGACCTGCCTGTCGCCTATCACTTTTCGGAGATATCATCTCATGACGCTCACTCTGCGTTCCCTCCGCAGTAACCTGATCGGGGACGTCGCCATCGCGCTGCGCGACCTGCCGCGCGGGCGATCCATCGAAAAGGAGTTCGCGCTCACCCCCCAGGGGTTCCTCAAGATGGGGCTCTACCTGTCGCTTGGCCGTGGTAAGCCATCTCGTCTGCTTGCCAGTGTTATCCTTCATGGATGCTGATGCCTACGCTTTGCTCACCCGATGCAGAGAACCCGACGTCTCAGCCGCGCGTGCAGAGCGGCTTCTTCCCGCTGCACTTCATCGCGGGCAAGTCCAAGCTCTACGTGGGGCTCATCTCGGGCGACAAGCTGCGCAGCGTGCAGGCGATCGGCAAGCAGGACCCGTACTGCGAGGTGTACCTGAGCCGCTCTCGTCAGTTCTCCAGCTCGGACCTCATCTACACGTCCAAGACACACGACAACGGAGGTTAGAGGAGCGGATTCCGTCCATCTTTGGATGTGTTGGAGGCACTCACCGTTCGTTGTTGTGTGGTGACTCCCGTCTACAGGCAAGAACCCGAAGTGGATGGAAGGCTTCTCGTTCCCAGTGCCGTGCATCGAGCACGACTACCTGATCGTTCGCGTCCTGGACGCCAACTTTATGAAGGAGTACGTTGTCGTGGAACTCCACTCTGTCTATTGGCCGGATAGCTAGCTGACGCTTGTTGCTTTGGGGATTCCTTCACCAGCGTGCTGATCGGAGAGATGACGCTCAAGATCGAGCTGCTGGTGGGCCGCCAGTTCGAGGACCAGCAGTACCCGATCGAGGCCGACGGCACCATCGTGGGCCAGGTGCGGCTGCAGCTCGCGCTCTTCAACGACGAAGTGCTGGACGACCTGGACGAGTCACTCCACGGCGACGTCGACAGCTGCACGTGCGCCGTGGCCAAGCACGTGAGCGTCCGCGCGACCAAGGTGGGCGACGTGCTGATCAACGGCATCTCGCCCGAAGGCGTGCAGTACCGCGAGGCCGGCACGGTCGTGCATACGGGCTGCGAGCTCGCGGGCGACTACGTCATGGACAAGGACTACGTGGAGGAGGAGGAGGAGGAGGAGGAGCAGGAGCAGGCGTACGCCGGCGGTAACGACGAGTACCGCGGGTACCTCGAGCGCGTCGAGAGCGCGCCATACGACGACTCGGACTACGAAGGCGACGAGTTGTAGGCCGGTAAGAAGCGCGGCCGGCATCCAGGCAGGCTTGCCGTCGTTGATGACCCACCGATAATGCAGATCGGAAGTAGATAGAGACGCGTAGTCTATGAGAGAGCGAGACATCTAGGGACGAGTGCAACGATTTCAAGCTGGTGCGAAGGTTGGGCTATGATTTGAGTACGCACCCACTTGATCAAACAAGATTTGATCCGCCCTAGTAGGGTCCCTACCCCCTTCCAGCCTCATTTTGCACCCGCATTCATTCCTCGAAAGGCCATGGTTCCTTTATGGTCTTTTTCAATGCCATACAAAAGTCATACTATGCGGGACAACCAACCCACTCTGAAAATCGCCAACGGCTCGTGACAGCCAAAGTGACGGCAACCTCTCAGAGAAATCGGCGACAATGGAGGGCGGCGGCGGCCTGGTGACAGGCATGCAGGCACCGCAGGCGGCGAGGCAACGCTCGGCCGAGGAGGACTCGTGGACGTCCGTAGAGCTGCAGGAGCTCGACCACGCGGTGCGTTCCTCGGATTTCTGTATCGAGTCCGTCTATGTGAGTGTCTAGACGTAGCAGAGCGACTGACGCGCGGGCGATGACCTCACAGACGGCGTTCGTGTCGGAGAGCATGTACCTGGTGATGGAGAGCCCGGCGGCCAAGCTCTTTATGGGCGAGGCGGTGCAGCTCAAGGTGCACGCGCAGTGCGACCGGTCGACGCTCGGGCTAGCAGGTGCCGCGATCGCCGGCGTCGCGACCGGCAGGACCGGCGCGGAGGCGGCCGCCGTGATGCACGGCACGCTCTTCCTCACGTCCTACAGACTGCTCTTCCACTCCTTCCATGTACGTTGCTGGCTGCTCCCGGGCTCATACATTGGGGTCATGCCATTGAAGCCGCTCTATTGTCAATAGAACCACGAATCAGAGCTGGTGCAGGTGCTTCTGGACAACGTCGCAGAGCTCGCAGAGTTCCGCGTCCCGGGCAAGCGCGGCATCATGAGCCAGCTGGAAGTCTCGTGCAAGAACTTTGAGATCGTCCGGCTCAACTTTCCAGGGGAGACCGTCTCGGGGTGCGTTTGTTTGGCGTCCAATTGGTTAGACACGGGTTAGATACTCCAGGTCACTGACAGCTTGGGCTCGCATCTAACAGGGACGTCTACGTCCGCGTCAACCAGCTGCTCGGCTTGAAGCGGGTCCACGCAGCGTACGCGCTCCCAGACCCTCGACAGCTACCGGACACGGCGGGATGGTCGCTCTACGATCCGCTGGCCGAGTTCACTCGTCTCGGGTTCAAGTCGCCCCAAGCTACAGGCAAACTGGGCGGTTTCCGGCTGACGTACGTCAACAGCAAGTACAAGGTCTGCCCGACGTACCCGAGCTCGTTCGTAGTGCCGTCCAGTGTCTCGGACGGCGAGCTGCGCAAGATGAGCAGCTTCCGCGCTCGTGGACGCGTCCCGGCAGTGACGTATCGCCACCGGAACGACGCGGTGATCGCCCGCTGCTCGCAGCCGCTCGTGGGTCTCCGTCGGAAGAGATGCACGTCCGACGAGGCCTACATCACGGCTCTGCGGCGCGAGTGCAAGGGGAAGCTCATGTTCGTGGACTGCAGGAGCCAGGTATGTTGGTTGGTTGACTGGGTACACGGCAGGAGTGCTCATCGACCTCTAACCTGTGATGGTGCGTGTGTGTGTGACGCTGCAGACGAGCGCGTACGGCAACATTGCACTTGGAGGCGGCTTCGAAGTGTGCGTTGCTTGCCATATCTCTGATCCAGAGGTCGGCTGGGAGAACTCTAACATGCCATGCTGATGCGCTACGCAGGGTGGACAACTACCGCGACACGAGCATCATGTTCATGGGCATCGAGAACATCCACTCGATGCGCGACTCGGTCCGCAAGCTGTTCGACCTGATCAAGAACGAAGTTCGCGGCAACGAGCGCGCCAACTGGTGGTCGTGCCTAGAGGTGAGACGAACTACTCACGGGGGTTGTTGCTCGAGAAACGATCGACTGACTGACTCGTGTCTGCTCTTCAAAAGAGCACTCGATGGCTTGAGCACGTGCGCTCCATCCTCGTGTCTGCATCTGTCTGCGTGTCGAAGCTCGTGGACGAAGACACGAGCCTGGTGATTCACTGCTCCGACGGCTGGGACCGCACGGCGCAGATCGTGTCGCTCGCCAAGCTGTGCGCCGACCCGTTCTACCGGACGACCAAGGGCTTCCAAGTGCTCGTGGAGCAGGAGTGGTGCGCGTTCGGCCACCAGTTCCGCTCCAGGTCCGGCCAGGCCAACGGCTGCAGCTACTGGGAGGACGACAACACGTCGCCGGTCTTCCTGCAGTTCGTTGACGCCGTGTGGCAGCTGCTGCGGCAGTTCCCGAGCTCGTTCGAGTTCAACGAGCGGTTTCTGATCGCGCTCCTGGACGAAGTGTACGCCAAGAAGAGCGGCAGCTTCCTCCACAACTGCGAGCAAGAGCGCATGGTGAGTGGCTGGCTGGAGCCGCAGACAGTGTCCTCTCGTGGCGCCCTCTAACCTTGAAGGACGCTTGCTTCCCTGCAGGAGTCAAGGACGCTCGCGCGGTGCTTGACTGCATGGACGCTGCTGGCAGCGCGTCCGACCGCCGCGGACTTCCAGAACCCGTTCTACGTCGCCCCAATCGCCGGCAACGAGCCGTCCGACCGCTCGCCAACCGTGCTGCAGTTCAAGTGGCACACGAGCTCACTGGCGATCTGGTCGAGCTTCTACCTCCGGTCGCTGGAAGCGAATGACTCTCGGGTATCGCAGGTTCTGTCCATGGCTGTCGGGGTCGCCCGACACTCTTCTCCCCCGCTCAGCTGGCAATTGACTCGTGTGGGTGTCTTCTTGCCTGTGTATGCAGGACGCGTGGGCGAAGGAGCTGCAGGTGACGCAGCGCGAGCTGCAAGAGCAGCTGAGCTCGGCGCACCAGCGACTACAGAGCCAGACGGAGCACAACTCGAGCCTGGAGAGCGAGCTGGAGAAGCTGCGGCTCGAGAGCGCGCAGCTGCGCAAGTTCCTGGACGGCCAGGTCATCAGCGACTCGACCGGCGGCGTGCTCGTGCAGGAGGACGAGGACGAGGACGAGGACGGCGTGCTGCTCAGCGTCACGCCCGTCCACCCGAGCGTCGTGGGCGGCCACGACACGGTCAGCTCGAGCGGCGCCACCGGCTCGTTCCTCGGCGCCACCATCAGCCAGGACTTTGAGATCCTGCACTCGTACTTTGACCCGGTCAAGCCGTTGGCGTCGACTTCAACATCGACATTGGCGTCGGCCTCCAGCTCTACGAGGGCGAATCACGCGCTGCTGTTCCCGTCATCGAAGCAGTCGATCGCGGTCGGCGGCATGGCCCAGTGACGGAGGCTCGGAGCGAGCTGTGACGGAGAGAGACCCATTCAGAGTCAGAGAAATGGCTGCATACATGTACCAAACCTTCACCGTGATCTCCATAATGGAGAGAGCCTTCATGTAAAAGACCAACGTATTTCGCTCTTGATTCGTAAAACCCCCCTCCCAATTCCCACCAATCAAACACCTCCAACGCGGACTGACTCCTGATGGTACACTGTACCCAAGGGAGAAGAGAGCCTCGGAGTCGACACCTTGCTGCAAATTCACAGTCGCCAAGACGCCGTCGACAACAGTATGAAGACGTGGGAAGGGGACGAAGACGCCAACCTGGAGGAGTGCAAGCTGCTCAGCGGGCAGTTCGCGGCGCTGCTGCAGGTGCTGCTGGGACTCATCGCGCTCTCGGTGCTCGTGGTCAAGCGGCTGCGCGAGACGCCGCGGCGGCCGCTCGCCGTCTGGGCCTTCGACGCCTCCAAGCAGATGATCGGCGCCGCCTTCGCGCACGTGGCCAACCTGCTCATCGCCATTTTGCTCTACTCGTACGAGGACTCGCACGCGAGGAGCACTGACAAGGCCGCGGACCAGGTGCGGGCGGCTGTTTGCATGGCCGTGGAGAACCCAGCTTACCCTCTCTCTCTCTCTCGCTGTATCTAGTGCGCCTTTTACTTTGTCAACTTCACGCTCGACACGACCTTCGGCGTGTTCCTCAACTTCATCTTCCTCGAGGCCTTCTCGCTGCTGGCCAGGCGCTTCAGCTGGACGTCCGTCATGACGCCGGGCGAGTATGGCGACCCTGTCCGCGTCAAGTACGTCCGCCACTCCCCCTCCTCTCCTCTCTTGCGTTGACTATGCTGACCCCCTGTCTTGCCGTGCAGACCGTGGCTACTCCAGCTGTCCTCGTGGATCGCCGTCATCTTCCTGACCAAGTTCGTCATTTCGCTGTTCATCCTGGCGCTCGAGTCGCCGCTGGCCGACTTTGCCGCGTGGCTCTTCGCGCCGCTGCAGGAGTACCCGGACGTGGAGCTGGCCGTCGTCATGATCGCGTGTCCGTGCCTCATGAACGCGCTGCAGTTCTGGATCCAGGACAGCTTCCTCAAGAAGGACGTGCGCGACGAGAGCATCCTTGTCTCGGCTGCCGCACTGTCGCCCTCGAGCGCCGCCGGTGCCAAGAAGCTCGGCACGCCGTCCGACGACGAGACGGACGGCAAGGAGGGCGACGACGAGGACGAGCTGCCCGCCACCATCGTGATCGTCAAGGGCAAGACGGCGAGCGACAACGAGACGGAGCTCAAGGCCACTGCTGGCTAGGGATGAGGTCGAGCGCCAAGCGAGCGAGCGACAGTAACAGTAGACGGCCGAGTCGCTCGCGGGTTGGAGGAGGGAGGCCCCTGCGTGTCCGAGTGCCGCCCCATGTGTGTTTGTATGCGGAGTGTCGTGGTTTGCATTTTGCCGAGCTTGAGAGCAGTTCTAATGCTTCATTCTCACGTTGCATGGTCTCGATTGTTTGTCTCTGATGACGAGTCGAGCCAGTCGAACCTGAACGAGTAGTCGGCGCCTGGAAGCAGAGGGTAAAGCAGACTTCAGTCCCAGTCCATCTTCAGGCTTGCCCCGACGTACCATAGTGCTGGAGAGAGACCTGCGTCGTGTAGAAGACCCAGAGCACGAGCACCGACTGGACGTAGACCTTGTGCTTGTCGAGCACGAAGCTGAGCTGCTTGGCGGCCGAGAACCGGACCCGATGCCATAGTGCGAGGCTGAGCGCCACGAGGGACGCGAGCTCGAGCAGACCGTAGAGCAGGACGCTGCGGACGACGGCGAGCGTGTCGGCGGCGCTCTTGTCGGCCAGCTGGGCGTAGTACACGCGGTTGGGCATCCGCTGCATCACGAGCAGGTACAGCGCTGGATCACGGCCAAGAGGGTTAGACGGACGGTGACACCTCACCATGGACGCGGAGAGCGACGCTCACAGTAGATGACGGGGATGACGACCTCGGCGTACTCGATGAGCACGAGGAACTCGGTCAGGTAGACCAGCTTGAGCACCGACCGCACGTACTACCGCTCCAGGTGCTCAAGCAGCGGCATGTCCGAGCTCAGAGCCTTCTCTGGTTGATCGGGTGAGCTTAGCGTCGTCATGTCCGGGTTAGAGGGTCTCGGTTTGGAGCTGATCGGGACGGAAGGCGGGTTGGGCACGACCTGCATTTGTCGACTGAGTCGTCGGAGCATAATGGTCACGGCTCGAGTGGTGCTCTTTGGTCGGTCGAGGAATTGGTGCCGCGGAGGGATCTCCAGGGCTCTCGCGACCACGTCTCGCTCTACCACAAGCTCCCCTTGCGTCCGTGCTGATGCCTTCGACTGCCTGGCCTTACTGATCTCACCGTCGAGTTGCTTGAGCTTGGCGAGCAGTTTGTTGACGTCTCGCAGTGAAAAGAGCGCCTGGAGGAGGTTGACGGCCATGAAGAGCGCCGTGATGGCCAACGACGGGTTGAACTGCATGCAGTACAAGACAAAGAGCGCGTTGCCGACGTCGGCGTTGAGCACGACGGTCTGCGGCGTGTGCTCGTCGCCGTCTCGGCATACACTGGCCAACATATAGCGCGCGAAGAGCTTGAGCAATGGCAGCAGCAGCGATAAGACCGACCGCACGGCCCACTCCTTTACCTTGGTAAACGCGTAGTAGTAGACTGGGTAGAGCGTGATGAGCACCGACTGACACGAGAGCACGAGCAGCGCGTCCGCGATGTAGACGAGCGTCCGCCGGTTCTCATGCACGTGTTTGTACCACGAGAGGGAGAAGGCGGCTCCGAGCAGCGTCACGTGCGGGATGATGCCTGCATGGATAGTGAAGGGCAGTGGGAAGCCGACCGCCGACGTGAGCAGGTACGCGACGGCCTCGATGCCGGCGGCGACGCCTACAGCGATGGCAACGAACCGCCTGGAGGTCATGGGCAGCATGGGCAAGCGAGCACACGCCTGCTGCGTCACGAGCACGCCGAAGACGATGTAGGTGACGAACATGCGGAGGTAGAAGCGACCGTTCTTGGCCAGTCCGTCGCTCGGAGCGGCCAGTCGGATCGTCTTGGGCAGCATGATGACGAGTAAGCTGGGAAGAGGAGTGAGTACGAGGACGGTCGCCACCCGCCACCAGCTCGTTGTTGATGTGTACGCTTGGAGCTCGCGCAGCTTGGCGGGTGAGTACTCGCCTTGTAGTTCGACCTGGACGCGGTGAACTAGTTGGCTTGAGTGGCGATAGCTTGATTGCCATACCTACACTCGCCTTGCTGGTGGAGTTGCCATCTCTGACTGATGCTGATACGATAGGCGAGGTAGAACGCGGTGCCTCGGGCTCGGGTAGAGAGGCGTAGATGGTCGGAAATAGACCGCCTTGACACCACCACCGCAGCGTGAGACGACCCTCCTCTTGCTTTGTGTGGCGAAAGACTTACTGCACGACACGCGGGCGTCCAAGGCACACCACTTGATTACCACTCTGCTTGTTCGGGACTGGCAAAGCTCCAGCCTTGCTCACTACTGCCCTACATGCGGCACCAACCAATCCGTGGCTGGTCACTCCTCCAGACAGTGACGTCCGTATCGCACCATGGGACGCGCGGACGCTTCCAGCTTCAACATTGTGTGGCCATGACTGCACGAACGACGACGCGATGAGAACTGGCGAGGTCGCCAGCACGATCAGCGTCATCTGCCAGCTGTAGTAGAACGCGATGGCGAGCGCGATGACGACCAGCGTCGTGATGGTTGACGAGGCCTTGGTTCAGCGTGTCTGAGTTCATCGCCTGCAACGTCGCCGAGTCTGTCACCAGACGCGACACGAGAGCGCCAGACGAGTCCTCCTCCAGGTCGAACCAGCCGACTTCTTGGCCAGCAGGCGGTCCAGCGACTCCTGCACGACGCGCTCGCTCTCGATGTCCAGCGCACTGGTGGCCTCGTCGAGGATCAGGATCGGAGGGTTCGTGATGATGGCTCGCGCGATGGCGATGCGCTGCTTCTGGCCGCCCGACAACTGCGCGCCGCGCTCGCCGACCTCGGTCGCAAACCCTTGAGGGAACTCCGAGATGAAGTCGTTGGCGTTCGCCATCTTGGCCGCCTCGATCACCTCCTCATCCGTCGCGCGTCGACGAGGAGCGCGACGATGGTGCTCTTGCCGCTTCCACTCGGGCCAA
>JAADXY010000902.1:0-12400 GCA_023338065.1 Phytopythium montanum
CACCCTGTTCTACGACAATGAGGATCGGCGCGCCCATATCCCCTCATCAAAGCGAGAAGTCGATTGGCATAGTGCCTCGGTCAACCAAGCGCAGCGAGACCTGTTCGCCAAGCATCGCTAATTTGTCCACGCCGCCTAGGCTACTACCCTCACGCCACGCCGACAGTAACGGGATTGCAAAGGGTTAAGACCCTTTGCCCGCCGGAGGCATCAAAACTCCCACCGGGCGCCATATCATCACTTCCCCCCATTGAACCGCCCCGCACGCACCGCCCGCAACGACACCCCGCTCGCCACCCTGGGATACAGCAGTTTGGGGCGCAGAACCCGCTGCGACAGGTAAATCCCGTTGTGCCCGGAGCAGGCATAGGCCGTCAGACACCCCACCGCGAGCGGCACGATCGGCCCCGGCCCGAACAGTTCCAGCCCCATCAGGATACAGGCCAGCGGCGTGTTGGCGGCGCCCGCAAAGACCGCGACAAAGCCCAGCCCCGCGAAGAGATCGACCGGCGCCCCCATGACACCCGATAGCGCATTGCCCAGCGCCGCGCCGATGAAGAAGAGGGGTGTGACCTCGCCGCCCTTGAAGCCGGTTGACAGTGTGACCACGGTAAAGAGGATCTTGAGCGCCCAGCCGGCATGATCGACCGGGCCGGTGAAGAAGCCGGGAATGGTGGGCGCGGCAGGATCGGCCGACCATACGCCCAACCCCAGATAGGCCCGCGTCCCCAGCGCATAGACGAGCGCGATCACCATCAGCCCGCCGATCAGCGGCCGCGCCGGACCATAGCGGACATGCCGCTTGAACCATGCGCCCAGCCCGTAATTGGCCTCGGCAAACAGGATGCTGACCAGACCGCAGATCGCGCCCGCCGCCGCGGCCTTGATCAGCAGCAGCGCGTCCAGCCCGCCGCTGTAGGTGATCCGGTAGATGGTATGATGGATGCCCCAGGCCTGACAGGCCCAGTCGCCCACATAGGCCCCGACCACGCAGGCCAGCAGACCCGAGAGATGCATCCGCCCGATCGCCAGCACCTCCAGCGCAAAGACCGTGCCCGCCAGCGGCGTTCCAAAGACCGCGCCAAAGCCCGCCGCAATGCCCGCCTTGAGCAGCATCCGGAACCCGGCCTCATCCAGCCGCGCCAGTCTGGCGATCGCGCTGGCGATACTGCCGCCCAGTTGGACCGCCGTACCCTCGCGCCCGGCCGAGCCGCCGAAGAGATGCGTCGCCACCGTGCCGATGAAGATCAGCGGCGCCATGCGCAAAGGCACTCCGCCGCCCGGTTCATGGATTTCATCGAGGATCAGATTGTTGCCCGCCTCCACGCTCTGTCCGAGGCGGTGATAGAGCCAGCCGATCCCCGCCCCGCCCATCGGCAGGAGGAAGAGCAGCCACGGATGATCGAAACGCGCGCGCGTGGCCGCATCAAGGCTCCACAGGAAAGCGGCGCAAAGCGTGCCCACCGCCGCCGCCATCGGGATCAGCACCAGCAGCAGGCGCCCCATGCGAAGCGGAGCGATCAGATTTTCGAGGAAAGCGCGCATAATCCCACCTTGTTGCCCAGACAGCGAAAGGCAGGAATCATCAGCCCGTCATCAGGCGGTTCGGCCCGAAAGCCCGGCGGAAATCCATCGCCGTGGATGCGACATGGCGCAAAGGCCCCGCCGCGTCAAGCCGAGGCCAAGGGGCATGGAGCGCACAGGCCCCATGCCCCTTGGCCGTCACCGGACCGCCCTGACCTCCTCGGGCTTGACCATACCCTTGAACTTGTTTCCGAAATGGGTGCGGACATAATTGACCACATCGGCCACCTGCTGGTCGGTCAGCATCGTGCCGATGGGCGGCATGCCGTTCAGCCCCTTGACCACCACCATCACCGGATAGGCGCCAATCACCAGTTTCTGGTTTCCCGCCAGCGCGGGATAGCGCCCCGCCCCTTCGGCGCCCTTGGCGTCCTGCATATGGCAGGCGGCGCAGACGCGGGTGAAGATCTGCTCGCCGCTCGCCTCGCCCAACATACGCGCGCCAAAGGCCGCATCGCCCGCCGAAGCAGCGGCGGCGGGGCGCGCCGGCGCCGGTGCCTGCGCATGAACCGTCGATGCAGCCCCCATCAGGGCCATGCCCAAAATCATGTTCTTCATGTGCCTCACCCCGCGATAACCCGTTGATGCAGCCGCGTGATCGCGTCGATGGCCGAGGTGATGCCCCCCTCCTGCCAGCCGCCGTAGTACGAGGCATGTTCGCCCGCCAGCAGGATGCGCCCGTCGAACCGGCACAGGTTCTTGTAATGCTCGGCGCGCGTTTGCTCGGTCCATGATCCGAAACAGCCCAGCGTGAAGGGCACCCGGTGCCATGCCACCGAAACGCCGTTCATGAATTCGCTGCGATATTGCGGGTGGATCTGCGAGCCCCATTCCAGCACCTTTTCGACGCGCTGCGCCGGGGTGCTGGCGGTCAGCTCATAGCCCGCCGCGCCGCCGACATAGCAGCCCAGCAGCACGCCCGGTCCCTTGTCGCCATAGCGGGTGGAGGGATAGGAGATCTGGCTCATCGGCAGGTCAGTATAGGTGATGCCGCCGTAAATCTGGTCATCCTGTTCCCAGAAGCGGCGCTTGAATTCCAGACCCACCTTGACGCTGGTGCTGTAGGGCACGGCGCGGATCGCGGCGTCCAGTTCGGGGCTGACATTCATCTCGATCTGGGCCAGCACCGGCAGAGGGATCGTGCAGAGGCAGTAATCGGCCGAAGCCTTCATCACCGCGCCGCTTTTCGTGTCCTTATAGGTGACGGTGACGCCCTTCTCATCCTGCTGGATGGCGGTCACCTTGCTGTTCTTGCGCACCATATGGCCCACGGCGCGCTCGAAACCCTTGGCCACCTGCCCCATGCCGCCCACCGGCTGGAAGATGGTCGAAAGGTGATCCCATTGCAGATTGCCGCCGATGGAGCGCCACAGGCCCGAACGCAGCAAGGTCTGCACATCAATCGGATCGGAGGGTTCGGGAACCGCCGAAAGGCCCCCGCCCGGCTCCTTGTCATAGCCGCGCCGCCCGCTGCTGGCCGCGCCCTTTACATAGCGCATGTTGCGATCCAGCGCGCCCCATGAACGCAGCGCTTCGAGCAGGATCTCGCCATCCTCCTTGCTGACCGTCTGGGCCAAGGCCCCGGCATTGACCGACTTGGCCAGCAATTCGCCGACATGGCCGTAGAAATCCGCCTGAATATGGCGATAGCGCTGGGGCTTGCCGCCAAACGCCTTCGTATTGTGGACATAGGCGTTGTAATTGACCTGCATGAAGGGTTCGAGCGCGACGCCCAGTTCATGGCAGTAATGAATGAGGCCGTGGTGGTGCCATGGAATGCGCCACGGGCCGGGATTGATGTAATTGCCCGGCGCGAACTGACACGTCTGGGTCGCCCCGCCCAGTTCGGTATAGGTGTCGCCGCCCTGCAAGGTCCATGAACGCCCGCCCACGCGGTCGTTATATTCGAGCACCTGCACCTTGTATCCCGCGCGGGAGAGTTCGAGCGCGGCGGTCATCCCCGCCACGCCCGCGCCAAGGATCAAAACGCTCGCGCCCTTGTTGTCGCCCTCCAGCCTGGGCGGGCCCTGGAAATTGGACGCCTTGGCCTGATCCATGCTGGACATGGCCATATACATCGCCGAAGCGCCCGCCGCCGTCCCGATCATCGAGAGCAGGTCGCGCTTGGTCATCGGCATGATGGGTTCGTTCATCCTTATGCCCTCCTTATGCCGCCATCGCACGCTGGTGCAGGCGCGTGATCGCATCGAGCGAGGAGAGCAAAGCCCCTTCCATCCAGCAGCCGTAGTAAGACGCATGTTCGCCCGCCAACACGATACGCCCGTCCATCGAGACGAGGTTCTGGTAATGGGTGGCGCGGCTTTCCTCGGTCCACATGCCGCAACAGCCGAGGATCCACGGCATCCGGCTCCACGCCACCGAAGCGCCATTCATGAATTCGCGGCGATACTCCTCGGGGTGGAACACCGACCCTTGCGCCAGCGCAGCCTCGATGCGTTTTTCCGGGGTCATGCCCGCCAGCATATATCCGCCCGCGCCATTGGCAAAGGCGCCCAGCAAGACGGCAGGCTTGTCCTTGAAGAAATCGTAATTGGGATAGGAAATCAGGCCGATCGCCTGATCGGTGAAGCTGTGGCCGCCATAGATCGAGTATTTCTCCTCCCAGAAGCGGCTCTTCATTTCCAGACCGATCTTGACCTGACCGCTGTAGGGAATGGCCTTGATCGCCGCCCTTTTCGCGTCCGACACCTGAATGTCCAGCTGGGCAAGGATCGTGGCGGGCAAGGTGCAGACCATATAGTCCGCCGTCGCCACGCCCGTCTTGCCGGTGACGGTATCGGTCCATGTGGCCGCGACGCCCTTGTCATCCTGCTTGATACCCGTCACCTTGGTATTGAGCCGCACCAGCTTGGCGATCTGCTTATAGAAACCCTTGCCGATCATATCCATGCCGCCCTTGGGCTGGAACATGGTGGTCTGCATCACATAGTTGAAATAGAAGCTCATCTGGGTCCAGACATGGCTGGACAGAACATCGGACAATCCGTTGATCTTGGACGGCGTGGGCGCGCCATTGACACCGCCACCCGGCGCGCGGTCATAGCCCCGGCGGCTCGACACACCAAGGTTGCTGGTGAATTTGAGATCGCCGTCCAGCGCGCCCCATTCACGCAAGGCCGCAATCAGCTTTTCCTTGTCCTCCTTGCTGACCGCGCTGTCGAGCGCCCCGGCATTGAGCGACTTGCCCAGCAGTTCCGAAACATGGCCGGTGAAATCAACGGCAAGTTCCTTATACCGCTGCGGCTTGCCGCCAAAGGCGTCCTTGCGGTGGACCATGGCATTGTGGTTGAGCTGGATAAACGGCTCCAGTTCCACTCCAAACGCCTTGCAGTAATGCAGCAAGGTGCGGTGATGATGCGGGATGCGCCACGGGCCGGGGTTGAGGTAATTGCCCGGCTGGAAACCCACCGTCTGCGTCGCGCCGCCCACCTCGACGATCTTGTCCCCGCCGCGCACCGAATAATTGCGGCCGCCGGGACGGTCCTGATATTCCAGCACCTGAACCTTGTAACCCGCCTTGGTCAGTTCATAGGCGGCCAGCATCCCGGCAAGCCCCGCACCCAGCACCAGCACGCTGGCCCCGGCGCGCGCGCCCGACAGCGCGGGCGGGCCGGAAAACTGCGTTTCGGCCGCATGGCCCAGCGCCGTCATCGCCTGATACATGGCAAGGCCGCCCCCCGCGCGACCGATCATGGTCAGCAGATCGCGGCGGGTCTGAGGCGAAAGATCACTGATCATCCTGTGTCCTTTTTCCGGGAATTGCTGGCTGCGATTGGCGGGTCGCCTGAATTACTGCCCACACGCGTTAAGGCAGTCGCGCTTGGGCGCAGGCCCGGTGGCCACGCGCTTCACATCGGCAACGGTGACAATGTCGTGGTAATCGTTGAAATGGCTGCGCACGTAATTGACGACAGCGGCCATCTGTTCAGGCGTCAGGATCTCGGTAAACCACGGCATCCCGCCGCGTCCCTTGAGCAGCAGCGTGATCGGGTAATCCTTGTCCGCCAGTTTGGGATTGCCCGCCAGCGCCGGGATCGCCGCCCCCGCGCCGCCGCCGCCCTTGGCATCCGCCATATGGCAGGCCTGACAGATTTCCTCGTAAACCTGCCTGCCCTCGGCGGAAATCTGCACATTGGTGGTGCCGCCCGCCGTGTCCTGCGCAACCGCCGGAGCAAGGCCCGCCATGCCCAGCGGCAGGCACACCGCCAAGGCCAAAAGCCGGCGACGCTTTACGGCACGCACAGCCGCGTCGGCATCGTCATTCGTCGCGGATCGCACCGCCCCATCCTGTTTCCAAGCGCCCATGGCCGCGAATGTGGCAGTTTCTGCGCGGCGTCCTATGCCGCTTATTGCGTATGGCAATAAGCGGCCCGTCCATGTTGATTAGAGCTTAACGTTGCGCCTGAGCCAGAACCCGCCGCATGGCCTCAATGGCGCGCTGACGCTCGGTCGGGCCTTTGATATGGCTCAGTTCATCCTTCAGCGTGGCGGCAAAGGCGGCATAGGCATTCTGCCAGTCATGGCCCATCGCCTGCTGAATATCGGTGCGTCCGGTGGTCAGCCGTTTGGCGGGCGTGCCGGGCGCCAGACCATAGGTTTCTCCCAGCGCCGGACGGATGATCGAAAGGGCCGCGTCCTCCTTCTGCATCAGCGCGGCCAGCGCCTCGATCCCCTCCGGTTCGCCATGGGACAGGAACAGGCTGCCCCAGACGGGCTTGCGCGCGCGGATCCATGCGGCCAGTTCGCTTTGATCGGCATGGGCCGAATAGGTGTCGATGCGGCGGATGCGGGCATGGACCGAAACCTCATTGCCCGAAATGCGCACACGCGACGCGCCTTCCAGAATGACCCGGCCCAGCGAGCCTGCCGCCTGAAAGCCGACGAAAAGCACCGTGGATTCGCGGCGGCACAGATTATGTTTCAGATGGTGGCGGATGCGCCCGGCCTCGCACATGCCGCTGGCCGCCATGATGATCGCGCCCGACATGGTGTTGAGCCGCATCGAATCAACCGGATCCTCGACATAATGGACCGAGGGGTGGCGGGCGATGTCGATCCCGTCTAGGTCTTCCAGCTCGTCGGCATGGGCGGCAAAGACGCGGGTGGCGCGGCTGGCCAGCGGACTGTCGACGAAGATCGGCACGCCGGGGATGCGGTTCGCTTCGGCCAGATGGATGATATCGGTCAGCAGTTCCTGCGTGCGCTCCAACGCAAAGACCGGGATCACCAGATTGCCCCCACGCACCAGCGCATCCTTGATTTCCGCCTCCAGCGTGTCCCGACGCTGGACGATGGTCAGATGGTCGCGGACCCGGTTGCCATAGGTGCTCTCGCAGACCACATAATCAAGATCGCAAGGCCCTTGCGCATCGGGCTGCAATTCCTTGTTTTCCGGCCCGATATCGCCTGAACAGAGCAGGCGCACGCCGCCTGCCTCAATCTCGGCCGAGGCGCTGCCCAGAATATGCCCCGCAGGCCACAGGCGGGCGCGGAAACCGGGGGCGGGTTCAAACCATTCGTTCAAAGGCACGGGCCGGGCCGCGCGCCATGCCGCCAGCCCGTCCTGTTCGGTATAAAGCGGTTCGAAGCGCGCCGCGCCGCGCCGGTCGGGGCGGCGGTTGCGGCGCATGGCATCGCCTTCCTGAATGCGCCCGGCATCAGCCAGCATATATTCCAGCAGGTCCGCCGTGGCGCGCGTGCACCAGATCGGCCCCTGCCATCCCATCGCCATCAGCCGGGGCAGCAAGCCGCAATGGTCAATATGCGCATGGGTGAGCACCACGGCGGCAATATCGGAGGGATCATAGCCCAATTGCCCATGGTTGAGCGTTTCCAGCGTCCGGCTGCCCTGAAACAGCCCGCAATCGACAAGTATATGTTTGCCCCCATCCCCCCGCGCCAGTTCCATGCAGGATCCGGTAACGGTCTGGGCCGCGCCGTGAAAGGTGATCGAAAGCGGGGGCTGCGCTGTCATGTCTCATCCTCTTTATGTCTTGCCGAAAGGTTAGGCGCGAGGCACGCGCCCGGCAAGTCCGGGATGGGACGACAGTTCAGCCCCTGTGTCTTTGCGCTGGATCTAAAGTCGGGCCTCACTTTGGCCGGTGGACCATAGCGCTATTTCGGGAAGGTGCCTCCGGCGGGCAAAGGGCGGGGGCCCTTTGCAATCCCGTTAATGGGTGGCGCTCGCTTCATGGCGAAGCGAATATCCGCGAAGCGACTTAAATTATTGCCTCCGGCGGTGAGGTGTTACGCCCGGGTTGAACTGCCGCGCAACATGGACAGTATCGGGATTGCAAAGGGCCCCCGCCCTTTGCCCGCCGGAGGCAAAACTCCCTATCCAATCACAACCAGACCTTTATCCCCAACACCACACCGGCAGACGATGCCGATTTCCCCTCGGCGCGGACATAATCGGCGGTGCGGCCAAGGGATGATGTCCACAGCACGCCGACATAGGGTGCGAATTGCCGTGTGAATTCATAGCGCAGCCGCGCGCCGACTTCGATGCTGGTCAGCCCGCTGCCCAGTTCGCGGTCGGGCTGGTCCTGCACCGAAAAATTCACTTCGCCGCGCGGCTGGAGGACGAGGCGGCGGGTGATGCGTTCATCGACGGCGGCCTCGAAGCGGCCGGTCACTTCGCCGCGTTGCGAGAGGAACAAAGCGCCCTGAATGTCGAAGCGATAGGGCGAGAGGCCGTCAATGGCCAGCATGGCATGAGTGCGCTGAGGTCCGGGGCCAAAATCCTGCCTCAGCCCCCCGCGCAGGTTCCACCATGGGCCAAGCGCGCGGGCATAGAGTGCCTGCACCTCGCCTTCCTTGAAGCGGCCCTTTTCGGCGCCCCTGTCCCCGCCACTATCAAAATCGCCCTCGCCGCGCGTGGCGACGACGAAGCGGTTGACGTTGCCGGTCCATGCCTCGCCTTCAAAGTGATAGCCCTTGTCGGCCCCGCCAAGACGAACCTCGGCAATATCGGCGCGGATCTGGCTGTAGGTCAGATTGCCATGCTCGTTCATCATGACCGCTTCGGCGCGGGCCATGGCGGCCGGATCGAAATAGCGGTCGGCAAGCCGGTCATGCGCGGGCGCCGGTGCGGGCGCGCTGCCGGGGCTTTGATCGGTGCCGGTCTCCTGCGCATGCAGCGACGTGGCGGACAAAGCGAGGGCGAAAGCGAGAATGTAACGCATGCTCACGCCCCCCGCACCTTGACCACGCGCATCATGCCCATCGCCATATGCAGGAACAGATGGCAATGCATCGGCCAGTCGCCCTCAATCGCGGTCACATCGAAACTCACCTTGCCTCCGGGCATGACACTCACCGTATGTTTGCGCGGGGACCGGTCGCCATGGCCCGTCACCAGTTCGAAAATATGCCCATGCAGATGGATCGGATGGGCCATCATTGTGTCGTTGATCAGCGTGATGCGCAGCCGCTCGCCGGTGGTCCAGGTGACGGGGTGATGCGCCTCGCTCATGGCCACGCCGTCGAAGGACCAGAGGTAGCGGTCCATCGATCCGGTCAGATGCATCTCGATCTCGCGCGAGGGCGCGCGGGGGTCGGGGTTCTGCTCGGGCGCGACCAGGTCGCGGTAGGTCAGCACGCGGTGGCTCACCTTGTCGAGGCCTAGGCCGCGATCCCCGGTGCGGTCCACCGGCATGGGGGCGATCATGTCCACCCCCGGCCCCAGTTTGACGTCGGGCGCATTGGCCTGATTGCGCATCGACATGTCCATGCTGCCAGCACCATGCGACATGTCCATATCCATGCCCATATCGCGCATGGTCAGCCGCACCGGCGCGCGCAGCGGCGGTACAGGCGCGGTCAGGCCGGGGCGCGGGGTCAGCGTGGCGCGGGCCATGCCGGAACGGTCCATCGCCTCGGCCACCAGCGTATAGGCGCGGTCCTGCGGGGTGATCAGGACGTCATAGGTTTCGCCCGGCCCCATCTGGAATTCGCCCACCTCGACCGGGACGATCGGCTGTCCGTCGGTGGCGATCACCTTCATCGCCAGATCAGGGATGCGGACGTTGAAATAGGTCATGCTGCCCGCGTTGATAAAGCGCAGGCGGGTGGGCGCGCCCGGCGTGATCGGCGCGGTGAAATTGTCACCCACGCCCCGCCCGTTGATCAGGTATCGGAAGACCTTGCCCGTCACGTCGGAAATATCGGCCGGGTCCATCCGCATATGGGCAAATTCCAGCCTTGTTTTCATCGGCTGATCCTCGCCCGCGATCAGGCCCGCCAGCGTTTGCGGATAGCGCGCATAATGGCCCGGATCGACCTTGAGCTTGCGCAGGATGCTGGCCGGGTGGACAAAGCTGTGGTCGGACAGGACCATGACGTGATCATGCGCGGGGGGCGCAGGGTCGGCTGCGGCCGGTTCGATGACGATCGAGCCATAGCAGCCCATCATCTCCTGCAGGCCGGAATGGCTGTGATACCAGTAGGTGCCGTGCTGGGTGATGGCGAATTCATAGGTGAAGCGGCCCAGCGCCGGAATGCCCGGAAAGGACACGCCCGGCACGCCATCCATCTGAAACGGCAATTCCAGCCCATGCCAGTGGAGCGAGGTGTCCTCGTTCAGTTCATTGATCACCGTGATCCGCAGCTTCTGCCCCTGACGCAGGCGCAAGGTCGGGCCGGGAACGCCGCCATTGATCGCCACCGCGCGCGCCGGGCGGCCGTCGATCAGGATCGTGGTCTGGCCGATATGCAGCGTGATGTCTTCGCCGGACAATTCCCGCGCGCCCATCATGGCCTGCGCGGCCGCCATGGCCGCAGAGGCCGGTCCGGCGGAAAGCGCCCCGGTCAGGGCGAGAGCCGCGGCGCCCTGCAACAAATGGCGGCGGTGAAACTGGGGAACGGACATGTGCGGGTCATTCCTGAACAAAGGGATTTCTCCCTTCATACGCGGGTCCGGCCGCAACCCCTCGCGATGGGGCGGATTTTTTTGCAATTATGGTCGGGCCGACAGGTCGCCCAGACAAAATAGCAGCGCCAGCCCCGCGCTGACGCTGCTATTCCCATGCCGTCCGGTACAGGGCCGTAGTGATCGATCCGTTCATTCGGCCAAACCTTGGCGACCCAACACCAGTGGATAACACGTGTTGCCTGACGATTTCAGTTTCCTGAAATTTTCGGGAAAAATGAACAATCGTTAAGGTTTTACAAGCGGTTGCGCCGGATTTTCAGCCGCCCTCCGGCATTGTATCCCGGATTGACCGGTGGGCGCTGCTGCAGATAAGGGCTTGGTTAACGTCGCCATAATGGTGGAATTCCACCCCATACCGAAAACCGGCGGGATTTTCGCGCAAACCGCAGTTGGCCAAGGCTTCCCGCGCCGGATCGGCCATGCGCCGGAGGCCGGATCGCCCCTCCCCTTGCTTACGTCGCTAAGTAAAGTCCATTACGGATATTTACTACGCAATCTTACCGAAGACATTTACCAAATAATGCATAATTTACCAATCCATCAGACGATGGAGGGGGTTATGAAAGGAGATAGAGGAAATATAGCTATTTATTTAAATAAATTCCTAATTAATTCCATGAGGTCAATTTTTCACGTGAATTTTCCCATTAATATTTCCGTCACTACCGCAACTACGGCAATACTTCTGAATATATCCAGCCCCGCTTATGCCAAGGACTTGAAATTTGATCTTGCTGCCATGGGCCGCAGCGAAATATCCGAACCGACGCTGCCGACCGAGCGTGTGGAGTATGGCCCAACTCCGGATGCCGGAACCACAGTGGCAATGCTGGTCGGGCAGGAAACCGGGGATCGTGGCAATGGTGCGCCGCCCAGTCCGGACGAAGGACCTTCACCGCAGACCTCTCAGGTGCCCATGCCCACGTCTGCGCCCACGCCTGCGCCCACGTCTGCGCCCGGCTCCGACGATGATCGCAATCAGCAGGACCGCAATGAAAGACGGCGGCTGGCGCGCCTGGAACTCTTGTTTCAAGTGCTCAATGCCGCAGATGCGGCGACCACGATCAGTTGTGTCGAGCGCAGCATCTGCAATGAGCAAAATCCGCTCTATGGCAGCCATCGTCCCGGTTGGGGGCGCATTGCCGGGGTCAAGGCAGGCGTCGGCGCGCTTCACTACCTGATCTATCGCACGCTGGCCAAATCCGAGCCGCGTCTGGCCCGAATGTTCGAATTGACCACCATCACCATTCAGGGTGCCACGGTCATATGGAACATGACCATCACGCTGAAATAGCCCACGACAGGTCCAGGCTTCGACAGCGGCGGACCGGCAAGGGTCGGCGATTGTGGGGGCGCAGAAGATGTGAGTGGTTTACACCCGGGGTAAGCCACTCTTTCAATATCGACCTAAGCGATTGAAAAGTGGTAGGGAGGAGGGACTCGAACCCCCGACACGCGGATTATGATGGAATCAATTCAAAATTATCTTAGTATTTTCAATACATTATGAGCATATAATTTCAGTGTGCTATAGAATGCGCTATGATTGCCTAATTTTATACCTGTCAATCAATGATTTACACACATTGCAATGACCTGAGCGACTTCAGCGCGGCTGCTACCTGACGAGATTATCCCACTTTCCCTAGCTCGACGATCCATGCGTCGAACTCTTCCTGAAACTTTGACCAATCATGCTTTGAGATCGCATTGCGCTCTTTAGGCCCTTCATTCCACTGTGTGTTGATTGCCACTGAGATGTGACCCGGGGTTTCCATTGAGAATTGACCCGGGTGGGTATGGGTTATGTGCTGCCGCTGGCGGGCAGGTTCAAGATGTTGGCTTCTCCTTTTTGGCTTTGGG
>JAADXY010000903.1:0-12366 GCA_023338065.1 Phytopythium montanum
ACCAGCCGCCCGCTCTGGTGGCGAATCCAATTGCGCCGCACAAGCGCATCGACCCGGCCGGAGCTGTTGCCTGCCGCCATGTGGAGCTCTTCCTTCGACCTGTTCGACCACAATGTCAAGCTCGTGTTCCTCTTCACGGTCGTCTTCTGGTGCGCCAACAGGTGAGGCCCATTCGTCATCGCCCCTCCGTCCTCCAAGCCTACCGCGCTCACCCTCAGTGATACACTCACAGCATCCTCTCACAGCAGCTCCTGGCGGCCTACGTGCTCCTTCTAACAGGCTCGAACCGAGCCGTGGGCGTGGTCAAGGGCGTCCAGGCGCTGGCGCAGTTGCTGTGCTCCTTCCCGGCCGGATGCGCCGCCGACCTGCTGCGCCGCGACCGGATGCTCATGATCGCGGGCGTGGTTGGTGCAGTCGCGGCCGTACTTACGGGGGTTGCGCTGCAGCTCGCCTTCCTGCCGCTCATCTACGCGAGCTTCGCGCTCTGGGGCGTCTTCCTGGCGCTGTGCAACCCGGCTTTGGAGGCGCTGTTCGCCGACTCGGTGCCCGCCGGCCAGCGCTCCGTGCCCTTCATGCTCAAACACGTGATGCTCAACGTGGCGCTCGTCATCGGGCCGTTCTGCGCCATCCTGCTGCTGTGGAAGTACGGCGACTCGTGGACGCTCGAGAGCCTGCGGCCGGTGTTCCTCTTCGGCTCGTTCCTCGCGGCGGCCTCCATGGGGATCCTGTTCCACTTCAACGACGACTTCGCCTTTGAGAACCGGCAGCGCATTATGGCCGTCGAGCGCCAGCTCTGGTCCATTGAGCGCCACTTCGACCCGGAAGTCAGCGACGTCGTCAACCCTGAGGGTGTCACTCAGGACATGGACAGCGACACCGCAGCACCAATGCCCAGCTTCTCTCCTCGCTCGCTCTGCACCGTCACGTCACCGAGCGAGTTCTCGCGGCTGCTGCAGTCCCCAACGGCCATGAGCGGGGGCTACAAGTCGCCGCAGTCGGCTATCATGGAGTGCCTCAGCGACGAACAAGCCGCGGACTTCACAGACTGCGACTTGCCGCCGGTGCGTCCCATTTCGATCTGCTGCGGGATGCTCGACACGTCGCACGTGCCGTACCTGCTGTTCGCCTCGGACTTTGTGGTCAGCAACGGCACGGGCCTGGCCGCGAGCTTCTTCCCGCTCTTCCTGTACAAGGAGTTCGCGCTGTCCCCGATCGACGTGCAGACGCTGTTCGTGCTGCAGCCCATGTGCGTGGCGCTCTGCTCGCTCTTCGCGCAGCTGTTGTCGACATGCACGGGCCGCATGCCCATGATCGTCACCTCGCGGGTACTGGGGACCGTCGCCTTGGCCGGCATCATCGTGTCCGACAAAGTCGAGATGCAGTGCGCGCTCTTCTTGGCCCGCGAGGCCTTCATGCAGTGCACCAACCCGCTGCGGCAGTCGCTGCTCATGGACTTCGTCGCCAAGGAGTACCGCGCGCGGTGGAACTCGCTCGAGGGCTTGTCCATATTCTCGTGGGCCGGCAGCGCCGTGCTCGGCGGGTTCCTCGTCGACGCGCACGGCTACCGCGCCTGCTTCCTCGTCGCCGCGGCGGTTTACACGTGTGGCGTGCTGATGGACACGCTGCTGGTCCCCCTTACGCGGCACGTCGCGAGGCGGAGCATCGATGGCGTCAAGGCTTAGGAGGTGTCAGCAACAACATCAATCTAATAAGCCCGTCAGGTGACCAGTTGACGGCACGTTGAAGTGCTTTCAGAATCCCACTTACAAACCTCAATATATTTCGACATAACGTAAGATGCACTGAACTGATCGATTCTGTTCCCATGTTTGCGTCCTTTCAAGCTCCGAAACGGCAAGCTCACTCGGATGGAAGCCATGCCGAACGCGAGTGCCGCCGCTGCCGCCGCCGCGACCTCACCGTTCCTGCCGGCGGCATTGCCCGCTGCGTCGACAGCAGTGACGGGCAGTGGCGGTGGTTCGCGCCGGAGCGGCGGCGACGTGGCGCTCGGTCTCTTCAGCAAGATCGCGGCCGCGCGCAAGGAGAAGCTCTCGGCCATCGTGTGTGGCTCTCCGCCTTGCTTCTTCCGCCTCACCCCATAGAGAAATAGCTTATGAGTGGCGGGTGACTTGGTTGTCGGCAGGCGCGAGCGTCTGACGCGACTGGAGGCGGCGTGGCGAGCTACGACAAGCGCGCGAGTCTGACGCCGGGGGCTCAGCCATCGAGCCACTTCCCCGAGTTGTCCGACCACAGCGGTGCGCATGCGACAGCAGCCTGCTCGGGACGTCACCACCTCGCGCAATAGGCCTGACTCTAGCTGAGTGTGCAGTGAGCAGCGCTCGAGGAGGGACGTCGAAGGCGCTGGCCGCGCGGCCGCGCAAGGTGACGGCGCAGAACTTTGCGCAGAACCTGCGGTGGGCCAAGCAGCCGGCGGTGGACGAGTCACTCAGCGGCGGCCAAAGTCGCCACCGATCCGTGTCGGTCAGTCACCAGCGCGTGCTCGACAGTGCCGCTCTCTCTCCGGCTCAGACGCCACCGACAGGCGGCGAGCGCATGCCGCGGCGCTCCATCACCAGCCTGGTTGGTTGTCAGCTGGTCATGCGAAGAGGGAGAGGCTCGGAACTGACTGAGGCTCTTGTGGATGCGACAGCAAGCGGTCGGCACGGCGCACTCGGAGCGCGACTTGAACTTGAAGGAGTTCTCGCATCGACCAGCGACCGCCAACGAGGTACGCTTGGCTTTCACGTGAGCACTAGGGCGTCGAGTTGATGGACTCAAGTGCTTGTTGGGTGGCTGGAAGGCCCTCGCGGAGACGCGTCGCCAGGATGACGGAGGGTTTGCGAACGTACGCGGCTACGTCAGGTGAGCGTCGTCGCTGGTCCCGTGTCTAGAGCTGAAGCATGACGCAAGTATGACACGCGGATCTCTCAGGAGAGCGCCAGACGCTGGAGGCAACGCAGTCGACATATCTAGCGTATGTCTCGACATTGAGACTTGAGCGGTTGGAGTAGCGTGGCTCTGATTGCGGTGGTTGCGCTTCCAGACACTGCCGCCCAAGCGCTTCGACCGCCTCGAGCTGGTCCGACCGCGGACGATGGAGTCGCAGGTGCTGGAGCCCGAGAGCAGGCGCGTCACCGTCCGGAAGGCGCTGCCAGCATCGTCCGTCTTGGCAGCGCCGGATGTGCTGGATGTCCATACGGAGCAGGGGAATGACGCGCCGCAGCAAGAGGTGCGTCTTCGTCTCCTGGAACCAGCCGCACTGCCGTCCGATGCAGCTACTGATGCGGCGAAAGATCAGGTGTACTTTGCAGTCACGGCCAAGATCCCGGGCGTGCCGATCGTCTACCGCAACCAGAAGGTCGGCTCTCGCCCTCTAGATGTCGTTCCTCTCTCGCTTCTAACCGTGTTGGTTGGTGGGTCAACCGCAGGCGAAGACGTCCAACCCGGAGAGACTGAACCTGGACCGACGCAATCTCCCGGTCATCCCGCTGCTCGAGGGTGAGCAGGTACTGCGGCTGCTCAACCTGCAGAACAACGCCATCCTGCGCATCAAGAACCTCTTCGGGCTCCCCAACCTCATCTTCCTGGATCTGTACAACAACCGGATCGAGGTGCGTCTCCAACACTTCACGGCATGTCGATGGCATGGCGACTGACGCTCTTGGCGATCCAGCGCCTCGAGAACCTGGACGTGGTGCCCAACCTGCGCGTGCTCATGATGGGCAAGAACCGGCTCAAGGTGATCGAGAACCTCGAGTGCCTCAAGAAGCTAGACGTGCTGGACCTGCACAGCAACGAGATCGAGCAGATGCAGAACCTGAACGAGCTGCGCGAGCTGCGCGTGCTCAACCTGGGCGGCAATCGCATCTCGGCGCTCGAGGGCGTCGACAAGCTGTCGTTGCTGAACGAGCTCAACCTGCGGCGCAACGCCATCAGCCGCGTCGGCTGCATCGGCAACCTCGCGTCTCTACAGCGACTCTTCCTGTCCAACAACCGGCTCGAGACGCTCGAGGCGCTCGAGCCGCTGCTGCACGTCTCGTCCATCAACGAGCTGCGGCTGGACGCCAACGCCGTGTGCGACGCCAGCAACTACCGCGCGCGGATGATCCAGAGCTTCCCGGCGCTGCGGCATCTGGACTTGCGGGCACTCAGCGATGCCGACAGACAGGAGGCCGCCCAGAGCTTCGCGTCTCCGTCGTCGACCCCTGCTAGACAGGAGCAGGACGAGGCCCAGGAAGCGTTCCGAGCGCACGCTGTGGCCTGCATCCGCGCTCTGTGGCACAAACGCGAGAGTCTGACGAGCTCTGTGGCGAGTCGAGCGAAGCCACGAGTGCTTGATACCTCGTGGGGGAGCAGCGCCAGCGACTCGGCGACGACTGACTTGCCGGTGGCCATAGGGTATGAGGAGCGAGAGCTCAAGCCGAGCGCGAGGGAGGACGCGGCGGCGCACAACAACGGCACGGGCTTCTCGGAGATCGAGGTGCACGGCGACTACCGCGTGCTGGTTGTGTACGGCAACGCGCTCGAGGCGCTCGAGTCGCCGCGCGCGCGGTCGGTCGTCACCTGCGTCGCGTTCCGGCACGTGGACGTGGACAAGGTGGCGAACGAGGCCTGTAGCACGCAGCTCAAGCTCTTTAGTCGGTTGAGACGCATCAGCTTGGCGCACAACGACCTGAGGACGTTCGCACAGCTCTCGTGGCTTGGTGGGCTTGGATCTAAAGCAGAGGAGGTGCGTGGAGCTGCCTGGCTGGCTGGAGGAGGGAAGCAATGACTGAGCGCTGGACGGTCATGGCTCGCAGGTCTTCATCTCGCACAACGCAGTGTGTGGCAAGCACCTGCTCAAGCGGTTCGTCGGGTCGAGGCTGAGCGTAAGGCAGCGTCTATAGCTGGTCTGCTGCTCTCCTTGACGCTGTGACTCACTGCCTGGTCACTTGTCGTGCCTACCAGAACGTCGTGCGCCTGAACGGAGAGGAGATCTCGCTGACGGACCGCCTCGTGGGCAAGCAGCTCTTCCCCAAGCCCGCCAAGTCCGTCGCCGACTTGGTGGAGGGCCAGAACGATCCACAGGCGCCATCCCAGCGGTCGTCAGCCACAGTAACACCGGCCAAGACGCGGGACAGGGACAAGATCAAGGCGCTTCGGACGCCCAGTGGCTCGGGCGGCGCGGCGCTAGCGGCCGTGAGCGTCGTCGAGATCTTCTCGACCGCCTCCGACATGGACGCCAAGGCCTCGGCGCTCGACCACGCGTGGAAGGCGCTCGTGGCGTCGATTGTGCAGGTACGTCGCTCTCTAGCTGTCCATGTGTCTGAGTCTCACTAACCGATGAACTGGTCGGCGCAGGAGACTCTGCAGAGCATGGAGAGGCGGGACAGCGCGCTGTCGAGCTGCTTGGACGGCCTCTAGGTCGGTCTGTAGGGCGGCGGTTCGGAGCCACACAGAGCCACAGTTTTGCCATCAAAGAATCTATATAGGTGCCGTCGCTGTGCAAGAGCGCGCGGCTGAGCCTGGGCGTCGGCTCGAAGCGCGCTATTCCTCCATCTTGTCGGGCTGCTTGCCCCCCTTCTCGGCCTTCTCCTCGCCCTTGTCCTCGCGCTCCTTCTCGCGCAGCTTCATGCGGCGCAGCACCTTGCGCGAGACCTTCTTGACCGTCTCCGTCTTCTGCGCTTTCTGTACTCGCGACGCAAGTCGTCAGTCTCTCAGCGCCACCGATACAACAGCAGAGAGAGAGAGAGACGCACCCGCTCGCGCTTCTTCATGAGCTTCTCCTTGCGCTCCTTCTCCTTGACCACCTGCGATAAAAAGACCGCCGTCAGCGCCTCCAGACCCACCGAAAGACCGCATACAGAAGACGACAGCGCCCACCTCGAGCTCATACTGCGCCTTGATCTTGTTGCGGTTGTTCTTCCTCGACATGGCGCCGTGTGTGTAGCTCGTCCGCCGCGTCCGTCCGTCCACTTCGTTCGTCCCTGCGAATGACCAGCGAACAGACAAACGAATGAACCACCACCAGCAGACTTCCGGCTTCTAAATGATAGAAATAAAAAGTAATAGAAATAGAAACGATCAGATAGATGCCAATCATTGTGCGGTGGAGCATGAAGGTGCGCCGGCGGTCGGGGTCGCCGCTGCTCGCGGCGCTACCGCCAAGCCTCCGGTGCGTGCTTGGCACTACTATACTCACTGAGAGGTAGTCCATTGGATGGCCGACCCGTGTGTGCGTGGACGGCAGGCGGACCGTGACAAGCGTGGCCGTGGGCGTGTGGATCGGCGCGGTCGGCGTCTTCCTGCTCTTCCCGGAGCGCGAGCCGCTGGACGTCGACGACGGCGACGGCGGCCGGACGCGCGATGCTGCGGCGCTGCCGAGCCACGAGGCGCTGCGCTACGGCGCCCCCTCCAGCGCCAACGTGCGCGCGCGTAGCGGCTACGTCGCGGCCTACGACTACCGGTGAGCGAGCGAGTGGCACGATGGCGGACATGCAACCGACTGATGGTCTTGTATAGGACTCGCAACCCGGCGTGGGTGATGGAGCGGTTGACGCACGAGTCGCTGCGCGCGGTGGATGAGGCGGACCGCGCCAAGTCGGCCTTTAGAGCGGACGCGGACGCCCCCGAGGCCTTCCGCGTGCACCCGAACCTGTTCCTCAAGAGCGGCTACGACAAGGGCCACCTCGCGCCAGCCCGTACGTCTCTTGACTCACTATGCAGCGATCGCGCTTGTCTCCAGCTTGAGGCCACTGACAGACGAGGCGGTGGACGCGGCAGGTGACATGAGCCACTCGCAGACGGCCATGGACGAGAGCTTCCTCATGACCAACATCTCGCCGCAGGTCGGCGCGGGCTTCAACCGCGGCTACTGGGCCCGGCTTGAGGGCTTCGTGCGGCACCTGGCGCACCAGTACGACGCCGTCTACGTCGTCACCGGCCCTCTCTTCCTCCCGACGGTAGGCCGCCTCAGGTCGTAGCGTAACCCGCAACGAAACCCGCCGACTAACTCGACGCCGTCCCTGGATGAGGCAGAAGGACAAGCGCACCGGAGAGTACTCCGTGTCGTACCCGGTCATTGGCACCCCTCCGGACGCCGTGGCCGTGCCCACGCACTTCTTCAAGGTCGTCCTGGCCGAGCGGCGCGGCGTTGCCTTCCTCACAGCGGGCTTCATCCTCCCGAACCGGCCGATCGGCGACAAGAAGGAGCTGCGCGACTTCCAGGCACCGCTCGACGTCATCGAGAAGCAGGCCGGACTGCTCTTCTTCGACAAGCTGCGCCACGTCACCACGCGCGACTTGTGCGTCGAGACAAAGTGCTCGCTGGCGCCGGCCTACTGGCGCGCGGTCGAGGCTCAGGCGGAGGCCAGTCCCAAGGTCAAGGCCGCCACCAGCAGCTAGTTAGCTGCGTCAACTCCTCCTCCTTCCCATTACAATTAGTGCGAGAGCCTACGCTCCCGCCCGGTGCTTACAGACCGAGCTCGTCGCCGTTCCCCTCGCCATCACGGCCGCCGAGCCGCCGCGTGCTGCGGAGGCGGCGGCGGCTGTGCCTGGACATAATAGGCTGGTCCGTACGGCTGTGCGTGCCGGTACGGGTCCTGCACCGGGTACTGGCCGTACGCGGGCATGGGCTGCTGCGCCAGGTGCGGCGCGCCGCCGTAAGGTGCGTACATGCCGAGCTGCTGCATGGGCATCGCGTATGGCGGCAGCACTGGCGCCACGGGCGACGGCAGCCCTCCACGCGCTCCGCTGGCCCCTTGAGCCGCCAGATTGCACGTCGTCGCTCGTCCCTGACATCCAGCACCAGCACCTCGTCAGCTGGTTGCATCAACAGCAGGGTCGCCAGGCTCGAGTGAGTCACTCACGTCGATGAACTTCTGCGGCTGCGCGAGCGCGCGGTCGGCGGCCGCCTTGTGCCGGAAGGTGACGAAGCCGTAGCCCTTGCTCTTTCCCGTCTTGCGGTCCCTCGCGACCGCGGCCTCGTCCAGCTCGCCGTACTTGAGGAACTCCTCGCGCAGCGACTCGTCCGTCGTCTCCCACGGCAGGCCGCGCACGAACAGTTTGCGCTCGGCAATGGTCGCTGACCCCGCGGCCTGGGACTGCGACAGCTGACCCGCCGGCCCGGCAGGGGACGCCGGCGGCAGCGGCATGGGCTGGCCGCCCATCATCGAGTAGATCGAGGCGGGAGGCATGAGTCCTCCCCCAGTGTAGACGGTGTGGCCGAGTGGAGACGCGAGGCCGCCGCGGTGGTGGTGCTGCGGGTGGTGGTTGTTGTGGTGGTGGTGCTCCTCGTTCGACCGCACGGCTGCAAGGTTACACGTCGCCTTGCGGCCCTGAAGGGTGGCAAGATCACTGGTGAGACGACAGGTTGACTTGATCTAAGTACGACATGGACGCACCTGGATGGCGATGGTCTGCTGGTCCACGGCGCGCTGCGCCGCCTCCATGTCGACGAAGGTGACGAAGCCGTAGCCGCGCGACTTGCCCGTGCTCTTGTCGAAGATGACGGCGCCCTCCTGCACGTCGCCGAAGACGGAGAAGGCCTCCTTCAGGTGCTCCGTCTTGGTCTCCCAGGCTAGGCCGCGCACGAAGACCTTGCGGTGCGTCACGTCGACGCTCGCGACGGCCTTGATTTCATCCAGGACGGCAGAGAACTGAGTCGCGCTGTGCGTTACCGAGTCGTTCGCATTGCCAAGGCACAGGGCGAGTCACAGGGCGAGTCACAGGCGCAGCGCGGCATGCCATGGAGTCGCACGTCGCCGCGATATACAGAGACACAGACAGCCACGGACGTCAACACCCACGCGGCTCTCACTCCCACTCCCACTTGCTTCACTCCACACACAGACACACCAAACGGCTGGCGAGACTCGCGGCCAACCGCCTCATCGTCTCACACCCACGCAGCCACACGCAGCCACACAGACACAGACACACAGACACACAAGCCAATGTGTAGACGTACGCGTTGGTGAGGATCTCGAGCAGCTGCTCGCGCGCGAACGGCTCCAGCAGGCGGCGCACGCGCGCACGCTCGCGGCCCAGCGCCTCGTCCTCGGCCGTGGCCGTCGTGCTGGCGTTGGAGCCGCGGTCGTCCTCCGTCTCGGCCTCCTGCATGACTGGAGGTTGTTGCGGCTGCTGTTGCTTGGTCTCCTCCTTGCGCGCCGCGTCCTCCTGCAGCGCCTCGGCCTGGTTGTCGCCGCGCCCCGCCATGTCGAGCGCCAGACGCAGCGCCAGAGCCTCCTCCTCGGCGCGCTTGCGCTTCCGGTTCGCGCTCTCTTCGTCGCCCATGCGCCGACAGAGAAGGCCGCCTCCTCTTGGGATCTGTATGCCGCGGTCGGCGCGGTCCCAGAAGCAGCGTCTCACACCGAGAAGCAGGCTTTTTTCGCCAATCAGACAACGATTTCAATGATTTCGACCAATGAATGCACGTCACCATGCGTTTCAATTAGATCCCCGCCCAATCAGAACGCGTCGCGCAAAACATGGAAGCTTCAAAATCAGGCGACAGGCGACACACACCTGGTCCCACCTTGATGTCTGGCACACCAGTTTCGTTCAATTTTGAACCAATCAGCATCGTAGCACTCGTCGTTTCCAAGGCATTCGCCTTGATTGGGCCACTGGGCTAGGTTGCGCTGCTCGGGTCTCGCTGTGTGTGCGGGTCCTTTGCCAATCGGGCGATGCCGACTCGTGTGTCTCCCCCTCAGGTGCGTCGCGGACCTGCACGGCAGGCCGCGTGCGTGTGGCATTACACCGCTCCCAGCCGCGCTGCGCAGGCTCCTGGTGAGCGCGCAAGGGACTGGCCGAGGACACATCCTACGGCAGCAACGCGCACCTGTCCTCGCCGTGGACTCGCACGGCACTATTGAGCGCCGCTGGGCCAGTTCACGAGCCGTCGTCATCATCTGCGTATCGAGCGCCTTCGCCAACGAGAAGACGCGGCTTTCGCCGGGCGAGACGCTCACCACCAGCAAGTGGTTGCCAGCGGACCAATATGGAGAGTCGACAGTAGTTTGATGGTATCTTGGGTCCATCAATGGCTGCAGCAGACAAAGCAGGCACTCCAAGGCTACCCTCCGCCGCGCGTGCCGTCTGGGCGGCTCAGAGGGAGCCGAGACTATGCCCGGCTTGTCAAATGCCCATGTCCAGTCCGTCGCAATTGGGTCTCGGACTCGAACAGTTCTTGAACCGGATCGGGCAGTTCGAGCCTCCGCGCGGCTAGCCGCTCAACTCGTCCAATACGGTGCCAGACGTCTGGGGGTACCGGTCCGAACTGCTCTTGGATAGTGCCAGCTACTCTTCGACGGGACTGGCTCGACACGAATCACCCTGGGCTCGTCGAGGAGTCTCGAACGACGTCGGACTGCTATCGATCCTGCCGGGTTGCTCTTCGACAGCATCGCGGGCTCTTGACGCCTGCGTACTTCCTTGACGCCAATTCACGCCTCGCATGGGCCGGCAACGACGCCTACACAGAACGTACGCCAGTCACTAACTAGCCACCGCATCTGCACTACTGGCCAGAACTTTCACACATGATCCTCAGCGTCGTCATCACGCAGCAGAGCTTGGATGTGGTCACGGATCTCGACAAGTCGCCAAACGGGTCTAGGACTACCGTGGGTCGGTCACGACCAGTCCGAGGTCCCCTCCACGCTCTTGAGTCGATCGGACAGGTCGCCAAGCAGGCGGACAGCCTCTTGGGGCACCTTGGCACTGCAGCCTGCCTCATAGGACGCTTGCAGTCGAACTCGGACTCGGACAGCGTGGCATCCTACTTGACTGATGAAATCGCGTCTGGAGCTGATCTCGACCGGCGCCATCCAAATTCCAGCTCTCGTGGGAGCTCAAGCGTCGAGTAGTACGGAAGGACCTCGTGTCTCGCTTTCAGTTCATGCAGTCCACCGTGCAGAGCAGCTCAAGGCTCATTAAGCACTTGGGTCCCACCGCACACACCATACCGACCGCCTACAAAAGTCCTGGTTGACCTTCATGCCGTTCTTCAACGGCAAATAGCGCAGAACATACCGCAGATTTCAAGGCCATGGTCGACGCCATGTCGAGCTTCTCGACGCTCGATCAGCACTTGGTGACGGCATCGGCGAGCATGCCGACCGTCCTGCCGGATCGGATCGACTCTGGCGTGGATCTGGAGCGGCAGGCAGCGCGTCGAGGACGTCGTGACGCTCTTCCAGGCCATGGTCGATGCCATGTCGCGCGTCTGGACGTTTGTGATGCGCCATGGTTTTGTTGATCGTGCATGGTATCGCTGCGACCCCCGCTCTGTCTCCACTTGGGTAAATAATGACAGCAACAAGATACGAATGTTAGTGTTTTCGCCACCGCCTCCATCGCTCTCGCTGGAACTTACCTCGAGGGGGGAATATACAGGTTCGTGCTGGTCTTGAACGCGGCGAGGTCATCCTAGAAGTAGTTGGACGACTCTTGGACGCTGCCGAGCCGGCCTTTGTCGTGTGCTTGATGCCGTTGGCGCTGGATGGCAGGTCTTGAACACCTTCAGGTCCGTTGTCCTTCTGCCAAAGCGTTCAAGACGCCATCAGGTTAGCCACAGACGACCTTAGGCCGCTGACAGAGAGGTGAAGAGCTAATGGACGTACTCAGCTAGGTCGCGAGGTGGCTTGACTGCTCCTGGACGTCCTTGATGCGTTCATGAGGCCATCGGACTGCCGATTGAAGCACGCGGACAGCTTGATGACGTCCCTCCCACGCTTTCGCTCCGGTCACCTGCTATTACAGGCCATCAAAACACCACAGACACGTCGTGATTGTTAGTTTCCTGTCCGCCAGGTCCATCGCACACTCGGATACTCGTTGGACATGCACGAGATACCCTCGGGCTGGTCTGGAATCTTGACTGGGTAGCTCCGGCGATCGCTGCCAGGACGTGGGGCGAGATGCAATGTACTGGGTCGGGCTTGGAGGCTGCTCGCTTGCTTGAGCTGATGCTGGGCTGGACTTGGACGCCGTCGGGTCGATCTTGGACACTGCTCGAATTCACTTGGGGGCGTTTGTCTGGTCTTGGGAAGTGTCGCGCCGGTCTTGGAGGATGTGACTGCTGGATGTCGAGCTCCCGAGGACCGAGGACCGTCGAAGCTATGCCCACTGCTGCTAGACTACCTACTTGGGCTCGCGACTCGCTCTTTTCATGTAAACTAACCTATCAAGTCGCTGCCTCGTGGCGACTCGCTCGAGCCACTCGCGGGTGTCGTCGCCTCGACCCGCGAGCTTGGTCGCCATCCGGCTCGAGCTGCTCTCAGACGTCGTCGCCGCCGTCCGTGAGCTTGTGACCGGCCAGCTCGGGCTGCTCAAGCGGACGTCGTCGGCAATGACTTATCGCCTCGATCCGTGAGCTGGTCGGCC
>JAADXY010000904.1:0-12352 GCA_023338065.1 Phytopythium montanum
CGCCACGTACCCCGGCGTCGACCGCAGCACCGCCGGGTCTAGCACGAACACGTCGTCGATGTCCAGCAGCAGCACCTCGCGGAAGCTCGTGTGGTACACGGCGAGCGGCTTGATCCACCAGCTGCGGAAGTGCCGCGCGAGCCCCCGTGTCAAGACGCCGACCGCCACCAGGTCGCTGCACACGTCGACGAAATCGATGCGGTCGTCGGCTGCACGTGAAGCCGCGGACGCCGTGAACCACCGTCTTGGCCCACCAGCAGCTCGTCTGGGTGAGACTCTGGTCTGCCGCCGCGCTTGACCGACCCTTTGAGCATCTTGAGATCGGTCTGCGAGTCGAAGTACAGCTTAGCGCGTGAGGCGTTGGCTTGGAGACTTGGGAGGCTGGGAGGGCGGTAAGAGCGCGCGACTGGCTGGGGTGCGACTGGTTGCGCGAATGCACGGCGAAGTCGGGCGGCGAAATGACGCCCATGAGTCGTAGTGACTTGTCCGGACAGTCGCAGGCGACGCCGCCTTCTGGCACTTTGACGCTGTGTGCAACCGAGAACGTTTCGCCGACTCTTGATCGTACCCTGGAGATGTAGGGCGTCCTCTCGAGCCACGGTAATCCACCACGACGACGCGTTACTTGGTTTCAGCGTCCCCCACTTGTCCTCTCGCTACTTGCAAGCGCTTGATTCCGTCGCCTGCTGCGAATAACTTAGCTCTCGCCACGCGAAGCCTCCGGTCACTCTACATACCGGCGCGGTGGTGCAGCCGGTCGCGCTTGGCGCGGTCGATGTAGATCTCGACCAGCTTCTTGCGCGTGTCGTCGAGCTCGGCGTCCAGGTACTTGGTCAGCACGGCTGTTTTGTCCTGCTCGGTCGCAAAGAACAAGTCGACGAGGCAGTCGACGGCGTTCTTGCGCACGTCCGAGCTCCCGTGGTTCAGATTGCTCGTCAGAGACCGCAGCAGCTCGTCCACTTGGTCGCGGCGCTGGATGAACGCCGACATCTGCGACGGGTGCTGACCGCAGAGCGTGATGCTGGTCTTTGCGAGCTGGAGCGCAGTCAACAGCGCCGGCGTCTCGGTGGTGGACAGGAACGGCGTCAGCACGCGCAGCACTCGCTCATGGTCGCTCGACGTGGTCACCACGGAGCGGAGGATCGTTTCCGCCAGGTGGAGAGACTGCTCAGAGATCACGCAACGAGTCGAGAAGCGTTAGAACAACGCGGAGACTTCACCTCAACGATGTGTCTGCATGATGAACGTACCACGTCGGATCGACCACCGTAGGTAGTCAAAAGCCTGTCGACGAGGACGTCGAAGAACGTCTCGGCTCGGAATCCGGCGGCCATGACCACCCGCAGCAGGACCTTGAGCGCGTGCGCGTCGTCGTCGCATGCCGCATCGAGCAGCGTCGTCAGCAACCGCTCAAAGTGGGCGTCCCAGAACTCGTCCGTCGCCTTTGCGGTCTCGCACAGGATCTATAGTGTGGACACAAGACAATCAAGTTTAGTGGAGACAGCGGTGGACACGTAACTCGAGTCGAGACCCACCTGGTACAGCGCCTTCTTGCGCTCACGGTTGCCCGAGTTGTTCTGCTCCAGCGTCCGCAGCGCGATGCCCACCACAATGTCCGGGCCAGGGCGGTTCCCCGCAGACAGCAGACCGGCTCGCGTAAAACTGCGCTCGAACCCACGCTCGTCTTGCTGCGGCGTCGAGTTTGAGCCCAAGTCGGTCGTGTTCAGCCGCTTCTGCAGGTGCAGCGCGGGACTCGAGTTGGCCGTCGGAGACTCGGCGCGCTTCCTGCTGCGCTCGCTTGGTCGCTCGTCGACTTCCACCCGCACCTGTTGGTTGTCGACCGCTGGCACGTCTCGAGCCTTTGAGGCTGTGGAGCTGCCAGACGCCGAGAGAGGTCGAGAGATGCTGCTTAGCAGGCTCAAGTTGAGTCCGCGCGACTTGAGCAGCTTGCCGAGGACGCTACGCTTCGTTGGGGGGAGAACAGGCATGACAGCCTCCATCTCCGCTCCAAACTCCTGCGCGGCGACGACGATCAAATCACCGCATGCCGAAGTGAGAGAGACCGTCGCTTCCCCGTCCAGCAGCTGCGCGACCTTGAGCAGGAACGAGCGCATGTGGTTGTTGCTCTGCTTTATGTACGCGCCAGCGCTCGGGAGCAGCGTCTCGAGGTACTTGCAGGCCGCGACCTTGACCTTGACGTTGCTCCCGTCGCCGAGGAACGTGACGACGATCCCGACAAGCGTCGACGCGTCCATGAACGCCGCGATCAGGCTCAGGTTCTCCCTTGCAGCCGACCGAGAGCTCTCCTTGTTCTCGATCACGCGCTGGAAGAGCAGCGACAGGATCGTCCGGAGGTGAGGCAGCAGCTGGTGCGTCTGCCGGATAGTGAGCTTCAGCAGCGGCATCAAGTAGCTCAGCGTCGTCTGTGAGACTCGGTAGTGTGTGTCGTTCATGTGCTTGACGAACGCGGCAACGATGCGGTCGTCCACCTTGGCATCGTCGGCCACGCCGTCGGCAGACAGATCGAGCGATCGCAGCTGGAGCCGCAGCGACTTGCCAATCGTCTCGATCGCGTCCATGCGAACCGACCAAGTGCTGTGGTCGAGACTGCGCAGAGCATCTTCGACTCGGTCCTGCTGCTTGCTCGACTGCCTAGCAGCACTCGATCCCGCCGACGCGCTCTTGACGCTCGAGGAGCTAGTAGCATCGGGCTCCGAGTTGCTGCGCTGGTTCCTGGGGGAAGAGCGGTCGCTCGGTCCTGAAGCGGTCGAAGAGGTCGCCGATCCAACAGGAGGTCTCTTCGCACGGATCCCTTGGCGGCTGCTGTCACCCTCCGGCTGCTCTGGCTTCAACTCTGATATCTGCACGCGTTGCGCCTTCAGTCCGTCGGCGACGGACGCCTCGAGTGTAGAACTTGACGCCTTGGGCGTGCTGAGTACCCGCAAGGCGCCAATCCGCTTCCCGTTGGAGCCGCTGCCGTCTTCGGAACTCTTCACTCGGCTGTCAACACGCATCGGGCCTTGGGACAGCATCCGCCCGGCCGGCCGGCCATCCATCGGGTCGTCGAACGAGAATGAGCCGGTCGACCCGAGGACGCGGCGCGGTCCATTGGCTGAAGCAGGCAGCTTGCCCCGTTGAGCGTCAACGCCAGACGACTGGAGAACTCGCTGCGCCGACGATGACGACACGGGCTGGCCGTTCGTCCCGGTGACGGCCGACTGGTCCGGAAGCACCAAGCGGACGCCCTTGACGTTCCGGCCACTCGCGAGTCTTTGAGAAGTGGAGCCAATGATGCCGTCCGACGTCTTTTGAGCGGCTTCGGCGCTTGGGCGGAGCTTCCGCGCACTCTCGCTGGTGGTTCGCGCAGGATCGTCGCGAAGGTTCTTCTGCGTCGACGGGTCCAGACGGTTGTAGATTCCGTTCGCTTCGCTCTAGAGAAGGACAAGCAGAACGGTAATGTTAGTGGCCGCATTGCGAGACCGGCCATGTTCAGGTGGCGTCAGTGTCGTACCCGGAACAAGTGGTGGAACGCCCAGTAGCACTTCCTGGACTGAGCACGGACGTCTCCGACCGCGTCCTGCAGCAGCGCCGGCAAGTTGGCCACGAACACATCGGCGTGTCTGAGGCAAGCACGAACACAATGAAGTACTCGTGAGCACTGTGGTGTCAATGGATCGCCGGTGAAGCAGCAAAAGCGAGTCACTTACTTGCCCAAGAAGCTTGGGCTCCACTGCTCCAGCGTGAGCGTCAAGTAGGAGACGCAGTTGACTTTAAGGACTTGGTTGCGGGACCGAGCGCCGTCCATGAACCTGCTCATCGAGCAAGCGTTAGTGTGAGATCCCAGAAGGACTAACACGTCGACAATCAACGCAGGGACGTACTTTTGAATGATCCGCGCGTATCCGTTAGTGGAGCTGTTGATGACTCCTCGGATCGACGCGTCGGCCGCGGTCGACACCACCTGGATCGTCACGTACGTCGCCTTGAGCAGACTCCCCATGAAGAACTCAGCGTGGGCGTTGAACTCGTCCCCCATGACGCTCGCCAACAGCTGTATGGTCTGGCAGGCCTCTCGCGACACGGACGAGCGCAAGTCGCCCACGTGTTCGCCCAGTCGTTCGCGGACCGTGCGCAGTGCAGTGGACAGCACCGGGAGGACGCTTCCAGCGCTCGAAGAGTCCTTTGTGTCGCACTGCCGCGCCAGTTTCTGCAGTGACTTGAGGCCTTCCACGCGCTTCGACCAGTCGTTGGTGATCTGGAGCTGGTCGAAGATCGTCGCGACCTGCTTCTGTATCTCGCGCTCAGTCACCGCCGATCGGCTGTCCGCCGCTGTGCTGCTGCTCCTGCCCAAGGCGCTCGTGGTGCTTGCCGAAGAGGCTTGGGACGGAGAGCGGTCGCCCCCAGTGGAGGAAGCCACCGCTGCCGTCTTGGCTTCGTTCATCTTCCGGCTCCGCACCGACGCCAAGTACCGCGCCATGGACGACGAGGAGTCGACTTGCAGGTCGTACGACGACAGGATCGACGAGAGCGCGTCGCGAGGCGCGTTGCCAAGCGACAGTGGCTCGGCACGCGCGGACTGGAAGCATCGCATTCAACAAGAGTCGTCAGCTTTTGCAGGTTAGACAATCGCTCCGTCAGTGGCGTACCGTTGTGTTGTAGGTGTTGTGAGGCGCAGACGACCGCACGTTCACGTCCTGGAAGCGGTCGGATAGCATCTTCATGTGCGCGCTGCGAATGTTCTTTGCCTCGAGCTCGCTCTGCACAAGTCGCATGCCAATCGTAAGTGCCTGACGATACAATCCTCGTCACGTGAGCAGAGAGGAGACCGATCCGATGTCGACGTACCAGTAAGGAGGGCCCAATGTACGCGTAGAATTTCTCCAGCGTGAGGATGGCAGCCTCGCGCACCTCCTTCGCCGGGTCCTCCAGCAGACGCACCGCCTGTGAGGGGCAACAACATCGCCGGCGCATTAGGTCGTCACCATCCACTGCCACGGCCTCGTAACGTCAGCAGAGCACGTACGTCGTCCAGCACCTCGCTGTGCCTCGCGCCGACCAGGTCATGCGCCTCCAGACAGCGCCAGAGCGCGAGCAGCGCCTGCACAATTGCATCACACGCTCGGGTCAGCAACTCGAGCCAAGCACTTCAAGCACAGGCTCAGCACCTGTTCGCGCGTCCGCCAGTTCTTGTGCGTCACGCACAGCTGCACAAATCGCAGCCGTCACCACACATCCAGTCCATCAGCAATGTTAAACACGGACAAACTCCATAAGAAGCCGCCGCCGTCGCACCTTGAGTCTCTCGAGCACGGCGTCCACGTCCAGCGCATGTGAGAGCGCCACGGCCGCATCCACGGCCGCCTGGCGCACCGGCAGCTTGCTGTCGCCCAGGCGCTCGGCCAGGCTGAGCCACAGCGGCTTGAGCAGCGCGCGCACAGCCGGCTCAGGCGCGCGGACCACCAGCAGAGCCGCCGCCTCGAGCGCCGCCTGCGTGATCTTGGCGTTGTGGTCGCGCAGAAGCGGAAGCACGAGCGGCAGCAGCGCCGCCTCGCGCGCTCCGTCGCCCGCGCGGCCCTCGTCCGCACGTAGCGCCTCCAGCAAGTCGGTCACGCCCGCCAGCCGCGTCTTGATGGCTGTGGAACAAGGTGCACGCGACACGAGCTTACAGCGTCAGTTCTGCGCCGTAAGAGCTGCCAACGCGCCGACAGACTAAACGGCACATGGAGATCCACGTGGACGAGCTGGAACGTACCCGCAGAGCCGAGCAGCGCAGCCGTGTCCTCCATCGCAGCGTCTGTCGCCCTGCCGGTCGTCCCTTCCGAAGCTTTTTGGCTTAGCAAGGTGAGCGCGGTAGACAGGATTTGAGTATGCCCGCGTTTTCGGTTCCTTCCGCCTTTTTTCGCGGTTTTTCAAATCAATGGTACCATTCAGAGGGAACATTTGTATGATTGTACCATTTGGGGAGTACATTGTAATAATGTACCGAATATCGGGTACATCTGAGTGAGGGTACCACTTCTTGAGCAGCATTGACCTGCGGAGAAGATGACGGCGGGGCCAGCAGTGCGGCGCGCGGCGGCGGCCAACCAGTCGCTCGTGACGCGCGTGTGGCGCTGGGTCAAGATTACCATATGTATGTGCAGCTGGACCTCTCTCTGTTGCTGCTGGTCACGCAAACCCGGCAGCGGTACGGCGTCTAGAAGACGAGTTATGCCGATCTAACCTTGGGGTCGGGTCCATCGGCAGGGCACGTCTTCTTCGGGCAGAGCGAGTGGGAGCGCATCTGCGGAGCGGCGGAAGCGGACGAGGAGCAACGGATCGTGCGCTTCCGGACCAGCGCAGCGCTGTCTGGCGCGCTCGTCAAGCAGTGCAACGTGCTGTTCGACTTTGAGCCCTTCCCGGTGGGTTGAAGAGGAGGTGGAATGGAAGGTGAAGGACTACTTGGAGCACTAACGTGGGCCCGCGCGGCGCTTGTACCGCGACAGGTTGAGCCGTTGGTACAGGAAATGACGCAGCAGCTCAAGCTCGACGCCAACAACTCCGTGTACGCCTTGCTGTCTTGCTGTAGCGGTGGCTATGGTGCCGATCCTAACAGCTTTTGTGATGCGATGCGATGTCTCCAGGCTGGTGGGCAACGTCCGGTCGTGTCTGCGCCGGATGAGCGACGCCAACAAGGTCTGCGCGCGCGTGGACAGCCTCAAGGACGAGGCGTACGCGTCGTCCAATGCGTCCCACGAGGTCCGTTTCCCATCAGTTCACTGCTGATAACCTACCGTGATGCTGACAGTGTTGGTGTCACACAGGACATGCTCGAGCATCTGTGGTCGGCGCTCAAGCCGAACGTGCGCCGCGATGGCGGACGCATCACGAAGGAGTGGGGCGAGATCGGCTTCCAAGGTGGGTACAGCGCCATCAACCATGCCGACTGGCGGGGTTCACTCACTCTAGACTCCATTGACTGGCACGTAGGCACAGACCCAATGTCAGACTTCCGCGGCATGGGCGTGCTGTCGCTGGTCCAGCTCAACTACTTTGCGGACAAGTACCCCGTGGAGGCTCAGCGGTGCGTCTGTCTTCGATGCTCGGAGGTATCGACAGCTGCGGTTAACAGTTGAGTGTATGCTGACTGTGCAGGGCCCTCGCCGAGTCGAACCACCCCGTTCGCTGGTACCCGTTCGCTGTGACGGGCATCAACGTCACCGGGTGCGCGAGATCTCAGCCGTCTTGACAGATAGCATCTCGAAGCTGAAGAAGCTGACGTTGTGATGCACGTTATGTCGTCCAGGTTCATCGCGGAGCTGATGCGCGAGCGACTGCTGGACGTCAAGCTCTACCGCGCGCGTGGGGGCGACAAGGACGGCGTCTCGCTCGGCCTTGACGCGGTTCATGAGGTCTACGGTATGTCCAACCCACACGAACATGTCGGCCGCTGTGTGTGTGACCTGGTGAGTGTTGCTGACGCCTGTTGTGGCCGCGACAGTGGACATTTTCACGCGCTTCAACGCGCTGTGGGTCAAGACGAACCCGCGCGACGTGATGGCGTTCCCGACTATCTTCCAGTCGCTCAAGGACGACGTGCGCGCCGAGCTGCTCGCCCAGTCCTTCCGCTACTACTGAGGCCATCGCTGCAGTCGTTGTATCGACCGCAGTCAGCGGCTTCAGGGTGGAACCAATGGCGCCAGGAGCTCTCTAACGCGGCGGATCCACAACGCTTGAGTCTCTGGAGAACGCTTCTGTGGGCAGCCCGCCACCTAAGGAGAGAACCCGGGGAGGAGAAGTGAAGTAACCTTACGCGTGTGCTCATTATGGCCATTGGCGCCGTGGTGGTCATGCCATGACAACAAGAGTGCTCTTGCTGTGAGACCGGTTTTGTACCATTCGTTACCGGTTAAAATACCGTATGTGTACCGTTCTGCCGACCAACCAGAGCTTGAGACGCATTTTCGACGTTGGCGACCAAGGAAGCCACCGCTCCATCTCTCCTGCTTCCGCTGCTCCTCCGCGCGATCATGGGCAACCCGACGAGCCGCAAGGCGGGCATCGCGTCCAAGAAGAAGCAGTACAAGCGCAGCCACTCGACCAAGTGCCGCGCGCGCGACGTGGACCAGATCCAGGTGCGTTACGGCCGGTCGAATGCCTGGCGAAAGTGACAATGAGCTGGAGTCTGACGCCGCACTCTGCTGGCTACAGGACGATCTGCGGCTGGAGAAGGAGCGCGGCAAGCCCATGACGTTCGAGAAGGACGAGGACCTGCCTGGGTGCGTCCGCCTTGCGCATGTAGCTTCTAGGGTGGCTGACTGACTGACTCGCTCTAACTACCAACAGCTTAGGCCAGTTCTACTGCACGCCGTGCGGCCGCCACTTCATCGACGCGGCCACTCGCGACGCGCACGTCAAGACCAAGGTGCACAAGCGGAGGTGCGTGCTCTTCATTGGCCCCCTATACAGCGTTAGAAGGCAGAAGGGCTGACTGAAGAGCTCCATTTTGGGAATGCCCCTGACCGACAGACTCAAGGACGTGGCGCAGAAGCAGTACACGCAGCGCGAGGCCGAGCTCGGCTCCGGCAAGGCCGTCGAGAAGTACACGCCCGCGCACGCCGCCAGCGCGTCGGACGCCGCCATGGACGACCTCTAGGCGGCTTGGATTGCCCAGCGTTGAGCATCATGCGGTCGTGTATACTTTAATGAACATCCTCGCTCCGTACCCGCTCGATCAAGTCCACATTCACCCACACTCCTCTTCACTTTCAGTTCAGCATCAACTTTATCGACATCCTTCAGTACTACGTTCGCATACCTTATCGAAGAACCCACGAGCAGCTCCGCAACCGCCACCTTCGACCACCTCCGCCACCTCCGACGTCGCTCATGGTGTGCGATAAGTGCGAGGCCAAGCTCTCCAAGCTCGTGGTGCCCGACAAGTGGAGCGCCAGCAGCTCCTCCACGCCCAGCAGTCGCCCCAGCGCCTCTACCACCGTCAGTCGCAGTAGCAGCGGCAAGGCGCCGATCAAGCGCAGCCGCGCGTCCAGGTACGAGGTCTCCAGCCATGCCATCGCCTCTAACACCTCCATTGCGGCGCCTCTAACGCTCGGAACTGCGTAGACCCTCGCCGATGGAGCGCCGCTGCCGGTTGTGCAAGTGTCCGGCGGCGCAGGGAGCGCACTACTGCTCGCAGTGCGCCTACAAGAAGGGCATCTGCGCCATGTGCGGCCGCAAGGTGCTCGACACCAAGGCCTTCAAAATGTCTTCCTAGCCTTCTCTATTAATACATCTTCACCACGATCATCACCTCCTCCATACACTCGCCATGCTCGACGGCGGCGCTGTCGGCCCGTGGCACGACCCCGTCGACCCCTCTCCACCTCCTCGAGCCATCACCAAGCCTTCTCGACCTCCCCGACCTCCCCGACCTCCTCCAGCCGTCTCCACGCCGTCTCCTCGCCCTCCAGCCCTCCCACGACTCGCCATCTCCACTCACAGCCGGACACCAGACGCCACAGCCGTCACCTCCGCCTACAGAGCGCTAGAGGACTCTACAGACGCCCAAATACTGGCCCAACACTCCGCTCGACGTCAAGAAGCGGTTGCAGCACTTCACGCGGGAATTGCGAGCCTCTCACCGGCCCGCGTGGACGAGCAGAGGGCCCTGCTGCGACTGCAGGCGCTGCGTAACGAAGTCAACATCTTCCAGCAGCGCCTAGACCCGTTCGTGTTCGCGCCGCGGTCAGCACACGAACAGGAGCCTCGCTCCAGTGTCTACCGTCACTTTGCGCGTCTTCGAGCGGTGCAGGACCTGGGCATACCCGTCTACGGCCTTGGATCGCTCGAGATCGAGCCCAGTGACCGACTGATGGCCCCGCGCACCACGTGCAAAGTCTACCGCCGCGTGCGTCGTCGAGACGCCATGCACTTCCTGGACGCCGACCTCATCCCGAGACCAGCTACAAGACCAGTTACAAGGCTAGTTAGTGGTGGGTACCAAGACGATGGTAAATGCAAGTGAAGGCGCTTTATTTCCGCCGCCACGCACACGCAGTCGTTCGTCAGTCAGTCTGCTCGGCGGGTCCGCGGCGATCGGTCGTCGCTCGGCACTACAGCTACAAATTCCTCCTCCGTCGGTCGCCCCGCCTCGCTCTCTCGTTCTCTCTCGTTCTCTCGTTCTCTCTCGTCTCTCTTCTCTCTCGTGTCTCCGTCACTCTCTCACTCCAGTGACCTCTCCTCGTCACTCTCTCGCTCCAGCGACCTCGTCACTCTTCTCCATCCACGACGACACTACCTTGGCGTCGTCTCCATCTCGTTCGGCCCAGCAGCTCCACAGCTCAGTAGCGTTGTCGGCTCAGCGGCTTGGCCTCGCCCAGCGCGTCGCGACTCGCGCCAGTCGCCACTCTCGGCGCCGCGTACCCAGAGTCCACGCCCATCTGCCTGGGGTCGTCGCGCATCCCCGAGCGGTACTGCTGCTGCTGCAGCTGCGCGTCGGCCGCCTCCTTGGCCTCGTCGCGCACGTACAGCCGGCCCTGCGCGTTCCCGCTGGCCGTGGCCCCCACCGCCGCGGCCCGTGGGTCCTGGCGCGAGTCGACGCGCGCGCTGCGGTCGCCAGTGTCGCCGCTGGCCCCGCGCTCGCGGCGGCCGCTGCGCAGGTTGAGCACGGTCCAGTCGAACATGGCGTCGAACTGGAAGCCCTTGCGGAAGAAGAGCTCCTTGAAGAGCCGCTTGAGGTAGGCGTAGTCGGGCTTGTCGTCGAAGCGCAGCGCGCGGCAGTACTCGAAGTAGGCGCGGAACTCGGCCGGGTAGCCCTTGCAGAGCACCTCGATGGGCGTGTTCATCTTCTTCTCCATGATCTTCTCGTACTTCTGCTTCTTCGTGTTGGCCTTGAGCCCCTGCCACGGCAGCGACCCGCGGATGAAGTACATGAAGACGTAGCCGAGCGACTCGAGGTCGTCGCGCCGGCTCTGCTCAATGCCCACGTGCGTGTTGATGGACGCGTAGCGCGCCGTGCCCGTCAGGTTCTTGTTCTCCCGGTAGGGGATGTGCTGGTGCGTCTTGGGATCGCGGTACTTCTTGGCCAGCCCAAAGTCGATCACGTGCACGATCTGCGCGCGCTTGCCCAGGCCGATGAGGAAGTTGTCGGGCTTGACGTCGCGGTGGATGAAGTTCTTCGAGTGGCAGTACTCGAGGCGGCACAGCAGCTGGTCCGCGATCATGAGCACCGTCTTGAGCTGGAAGCGCCGCCCGCAGTAGTTGAACAGGTCCTCCAGCGACGGGCCCAGCAGGTCGATCACCATCACGTTGTACTCGCCCTCGACGCCGAACCAGCGCAGCGACGGCACGCCCACTAGTGTCACATGTCAGTCAAACGAAACGAGCGTTAGTGACGGGGTTTAGTGACGAGGTGGGGGGCATTGCGGCCCAACCAAGAGGAGCAGGGGATGAACAGCAAGACGTACGGCCGCCGTTGAGGATCTTGTAGATCTTGGACTCGTAGAGAAGCTGCGGGTGCTTGGACTTGACCGACTCGAGCTTGATGCCGACCTCCTCGCCCGACGTCATGTTGGTGCCCAGGTAAATGTCCCCGAAGGAGCCGCTGCCGATCTTGCGGCCCAGGCGGAACTTCTTGCCCACGCGCAGCTCCAGCGCGCTCTCTCGGAGGATCGACATGCTGCGGACGGGTGGGGGCGGGAGCCGGGGGGTCGAAGAGATCTGCGGACGACGATAACGGGGAGGGGAGGAGAACGAACGGGCCGTTAGTCTGCTTTCTGGGTGGGTAAACTACGCGGCGGACAAGACGCGGGATCCCCCGCATTCCGGACGGACGGGGGACGGAGACGACGCCTACACACACGCGCGGATGAGGGGGGGAACGGACCTGGTGGCGGGGGCGGGGGAGCAGGCGGAGCGGGCGAGTCGCGGACGGTCCGAGGGGGTGGCGCGCGCGGAAGTGTGGGGATTCAGCGCCGAGTGTGGGGGTCGCGGAATTTCCACGCGCGGAGAAACAGCGGGGTCGTCTGGTCGCCGCGAAATTACGACGAATGCGCTTTTCGCACCGTGTTTTGGAACGGGGCTTGCTGCGAAAGCGAGGGATAGAGTTGTGAAGGTCACCCTGTTTTGAGAATGTGAATCCGAAAATATGAAAATAATCGAGACGGAAGCATAACTGGGAGAGGGAGTGGTTGAATGTCGACAAGGCACGACCGCTATACCGTATGTAACACCTCAGATGGCAGCCCCCAACTAATATGTCTCATGTTGTACTACCACCTGCGTCATTCAGCCCAGTCAGCTGCTCCGATCCGCAAATCCGTCCGCAAATCCGCCATCCACGGTCCGCAGATCCCCACTTCGTCCACATCCGTCC